>PVKC010024622.1:0-16813 GCA_004027635.1 Crocidura indochinensis | reverse complement strand
CCAAAAAAAAAAAAAAAGACTTGAGAAAGAGGTCCAACTTGGAGGTCTAACTTGAAGGTCCAAAGTCATACAGAAAATATATAGTAGGACCTGGATTCTCAGCCAGCCCTTTCTTTTGAGGGAAGGGGTTTGGGCCACACCGGGTGGTCCTCAGGGGTTACTTCTGAGCAGATGCTCAGAAATAGCTCCTGGCAGGCATGGGGGACCATATGAGATGCCGGGATTCAAACCAACCACCTTAGGTCCTGGATTGACTGCTTACAAGGCAAACGCCTCTGTGCTATCTCTCCGGCCTCAACCAGCCCTTTCTGTTCTAATTGAAGAATCAATAAAGTTCAGTGACTGAGCAACTGGGTTTTGAAGCAAGAGAAGGCATAGGACTAAATCAGCTCTCTTCATACCATTAACAGCTTTCCGAGAAAAATACGAAGTCCATGGGGGAGAGCTCAAAGGGATGAGAACATGCTTTGCATGTAGGAGGCTGGTTCCCAATCCCTGGCCACTTTATGGACCCCTAAGCATCACCAATGACCCCCCCCCAAGCAGAGCTGAGTAGCCCTTGAGTAGCAATGAGTGAACCCCCACAAACCAACCAATTGGTTGTTTGGGAGCTATTAAAATTGTGGCTGTAAACATTGCTTCCCACAGAATCTAATAATGTGAACTGAGCACCTCTCTCCCTCACATTCCCTTGGTGGCTTCATCTTTTCTCCTTCACCTCTACTCAAGATCCTTAGCAGGTACTCCCATTCTGTAGTGCTCCAGTAGTGCCCCAGCTGTAAGTGGGCCAGTCCCTGTGAGTTTCTCTCTCCAGGCTATTATGCAGTGGATTTGAGTTACATCCTGGGCCTGTCACACAATGGTCATCCCCCAACTTCCTGCTTGTTACTTCCTTAGCGTCACTTCCCAGCTCCCTTCTCTTCTTACCTTTTAGTCTGCAGCATGACGTCAGTGATCTGAAGGTGACTCCTGAGCAAAAGCCAGGAATAGACCCCAACCACTACCAGGTGTGCCCCTCTCTCCAAAGAACATGGCATGGAATGGCATAGAAACCTCCCAGTTCCCTTCTCTGAAAGCAACAGCCCACTCCAGTGTCTCATGTCTCGCAATATTCTCAGGCATGTCTCACAGAAATCTCATGTCTTTTTTTTTTTTTTTTTTACCAACAGTCATTTGTTGCAAGGTGACTAGTGAGCCCAGGGGGTGACTTGGCAGTTCTTTGGGCTACCGTCCCCACTTGCAACAACTCATCCTCCTGTTTCCCGTCTTTTGAAAGATCTGCTTGTGTTTGAAACTGAATCACCCCTTTAAGGGACTGGGGAAAACAAATGGTCCTCCTAAAACCTATATACCCCACGTGCCACAGGCCTGCACTCCCATGGTGATGGACTATGTAGCTTTCTAGAGAATGCATGTTAGCTCCCTTAAGGTTCCTACTCCAGAACAAAGACTACTGGGAAAGGCAGATTCTCAAGTAGAACATCTAAGCCCGATGGGCTTGTGCCAGGGTAAGAAGGGCCAACAAGATGCTGGCAATTGGTGGGAAGCAGTAGGGCTCTGGTGGCCAATTTCACTGTTCTTAAGCTTGTCTTCAACTCCATGCAGATCCCTCCATGTGTCATTTTAACAACTTTCCTCTTAGACTATCTCTAATCATGAGTGTCATTTTCATTTCAGATGACAAATCAGTGGCAGATATTAGACAGCTGTTTGTAAGTGAACTCGACAGAAAACCTTTCTTTAGGAAATGACTACATGAGCCGTGGATATAGTATTTGAAGCTACAAGGTCTTGGTAGAGAGTCCAAATCCAAATGGCATTGCTCCTTTGTAGCCTATGGGTCAAATATATGTTATTGTGTGCTGACCTTTAGGTCAGTCTCATTCTAAAGGAATCTTCTGGGGAGAAAGAAGAAACTGTCCAACTGTGTCATCCCTGAGGGGTACTAAACTCCAGAGAGGAGGAGACCTGGTTCTATGGGGAATAGGTAGGAGGGTTTTGGGTCACACATGGTGGTACTCAATTATTCTCATCTCTGTGCTCAGGGATTACTCCAGGCAGGCTTGGGAGGCCTATGGTGTTCAGAGGATTAAATAGGGATAAGGCAACATGCACGGCAAGTGGTCCCCTCTGCACTATCTCTCCAACTCAGTTCTGAATCTCCTGCCTTCTCAGGATCAGAACCTGCTAGAGTCTGTGGCTAATCTTCCTTCTCTTCCCAAGAGTGGAACCTACCAGGCAGCTTCCTAGCCAAGACTTATTCATGTCCCTGGAGAAAGAACTTTGGTCTAGCTCCCCCAAAAGCAAGACCTGTACCTGCATTCCTGATGGGGCTCAAGCTGGGGAAGGGAGCACTTTTTCATCTCTTGGTTTTAGGCAAGGCCACAAGTCTGGCATTGACCTCTGGTATGAGATAGATGCAAGCCTGCCACTCTGCTCCTTGACTGGAGAGAAACCCACTGTGTTTCTGCCTCTCTCTCTGAAATTTCTCTTGGGTCACCTCCTCTTCAACCTGGACCCATGAGGATATGAGATACACATAAGTAAGGAATGATTCAGGTTCACTAGTTACCAGAAGTCAAGCCAGTCGGGGTAGAATAATCACCCAGTTTGGGGATGTTATTACATAGCTTATAAGAGCCAATTCCATGTGCCCTCGCATTTTTGGTTATAAACTCAGTTGCTGAAAGACCCAGAAGCACTAGAGTTAATTAATAAGATGACTTGTGGCTGGAGTGACAGTACAGCCCATGCTCTTTGCACCTCATTTCTCAGAGGCTCTGTGCAGTTACCCCAAGATTCACATTACTTTTCATCTCATATTAAAGTGTCAGCACTGATTTATGTTCCTTTAGGTAGGTGAATGGAGCTTGCTCATTTATCATTTCTTTTCCTTGCTTCCACTATATAATTCCCTTGCTTCTATTTAGAACTTTTTTCTCAATGTCTTCTGGCTTACAAATGTTCAAGGTGCAGTTCAGATGGCCAGAAGTGGGTTCAGGTGGACTCTTAGTGGTCCTCAGACTTCCCCCCTCCCTCCATACTCCAGGGGGAGGTGCATGGGGAGGAGGGCAGGCAGACATCTGGCTTCCGGTTTCCTCTTTGATTCTGGAGACCAGCTCTTGTCAGGTATAGAGTTTGCGGAGGCCCCATACCGGAGCCCTTCTCCCTAGCCTGGGGGAGTTCTGGGAGGCTTGGCAGGCCCACAGCCATCCTTGTCTTTTTCCCCTGACTCCAGGCCGGCCTTCCCTGGGTGCCAGCTCAGATGGCCAGAAGTGGGTTTAGGTGGACTCTTAGTGGTCCTCAGGCTTCCCCCCTCCCTCCATTCTCCAGTGGGGAGGTTCATGGGGAGGAGGGCGTGCAGACATCTGGCTTTTGGCTTCCTCCTTGATTCTGGAGACTAGCTCTTGCCATGTACAGGATAGTCCATATAATGGAGGCCTTCTCCCTAGCCTGGGGAGTGCTGGGATGCTTGGCAGACTCCAACCTGTCCCTCCTTTTCTCCCCTGGACTTCAGGCCTTCCCTGGGCACTGGTCTAGGTGAACTCTATAGGGGTCAACAGGCCTTCCCCCTACCTCTCCCTACACTAATTGGAATGTGCTTTGGGAGGAGGGCGGGCCGTTCTAGCACTGGTCTATGTTGGGACAGTCACTGGAAATTTTTTCTCCTTTGTATTGTGACCTTAATACTGCCCTACAAAGCTGATTTCTAATGTTTTACTGTCTCAGTCCCAACCCTTATTTCCCCCCATCTTCCCATCTAAGTGCAGCTCATGATATGAAGCTCACCACATAGAGTGATAAGCGCAGTTAGAGAAATAACTACACTGAAAACTATCATAACAATGTGAATGAATGAGGGAAAAAGAAAGCCTGCCTCGAGTACAGGTGTGGGTGGGGTGGGGAGGAGAGCTTGGGAAAAAGATAAGCCCTAACATCAATGATGGAGGTGGCTCTAATGCAGATGTTCTGGCAATTTCAAGACCCCAACAGAGTGCCCAGAATTAGGGGCAAGAGTTCAGTATGTTGTGATTGCACTATGGCACTTGATGAGCCCCTGGAGAGAGCACCATGTTGGTTGGTTGTGAGTTGGTTTAGTAACCAACACCCCTTGAGGCTGACGGTTTCTGGTTCCCCAGGACTAAATATACTGAGGAAATGGGGGAGAAGATCTCATCCATTCTTGGCTGTGAGAAGGGGTTCAGCCCAATCTTGCTTTTCCTGCTGTTGGCCCTTTGTTTAAGAATGTTGACCTCAAAATAAAATAAAAAAAAATAAAAGAATGTTGACCTCAGCCAGAATGATAGCACAGCAGTAAAGTGTTTGCCTTGCATGCTGCCAACCTGGGACAGATCCAGGTTTGATCCCCAACATCCCATATAACACTCCAAGCCTGCCAGGGGCAATTTCTGAGTGCACAACCAGGAGTAACCCTGAGTGCCACTGAATATGGCCCAAAGAACGTTGACCTCTTTTTAGGTTAGTTTTTTTAATTTGTTTTTGCTTTTTAATTTGTGGGCCACACCCAATGATGCTCAGGAACCATATGACGCAAGGCAAATGCCCTCACTGCTGTTACTGCTCCAGACCCTTTTTTTTTTCCGGTGGGGGCACACGCAGTGACACTCAGGGGTTATTCCTGGCTATGTGCTCAGAAATAGCTCCTGGCCTGGGGGACCATATGGGATGCCAGGGGATCGAACTGCAGTTTGTCCTAGGTTAGCGCCAGCAAGGCAGACACCTTAGCACTCCGCACCACAAATCTAACCTTAGGCCCCTCTTTTTAGTTTTAAATCCCCACCCCATTGTTAGAATTATTCATGTAACACATTTCCATATTAAAAATTAGCTTTTTATAGGAATTGCTAAGAAGCTTTTCAGAAAATACAAAGTTTAGGTGGTGGTAAGCATTGTTGCTTTACTCAGTGGCCGATTTAGTTTTCTTGGGCCCAGCGGGCACTGGTCTTGCCTTGGGCACTGGTGATGCCTTTGGCTTTGGTGATGCCTTTGGCGTTGGTGATGCCTTCGGCGTTGGTGATGCCTTCGGCGTTGGTGATGCCTTCCCCTTCGTCGTTGGTGATGCCTTCCCCTTCGGCGTTGGTGATGCCTTCCCCTTCGGTGTTGGTGATCCCTTCGGTGTTGGTGATCCCTTCGGCGTTGGTGATGCCTTCCCCGTTGGTGATGCCTTCCCCTTCGGTGCTGCCTTCGTCGGCGTTCGTAATACCTGGGCCGAAGGTGATGACTGCGGTGTTGTTGCTGTCTGGGCCGAAGGTGATGACTGGGCCGAAGGTGCTGATTGGGCGGAAGGTGCTGATTGGGCCGAAGGTGCTGATTGGGCCGAAGATACTGTCTGGGCTGAAGGTGCTGACTGGGGCATTGGCGGTGCCGGGGGCACTGATGCTGCCTGGGGTTCCTTTTTCTGTTTTGGCTTCTTTCCTTGGGCTCCTTTTTCAGGAGCTCCCTTGGTCCCCTTCGTTGTCCCACTTTCACTGAGTGTCCTAGAACAAGAAGAACAAAGTCATGGCTTTCACGCTTGAAAGGGACAGTTTCACTGCTCACCATCTCCTGACTTTAGCAGAGAATCAGACTGTCCCCATCATTTACCCTGTGCTCTTGCGGTAAATCTCGTCCTCATCAGAAGAATCTTTGTCGTGGAGCTTCTGTGCCATGTTTTTCTTGCGTGTGGCATTAAGAGGCCTGTACATATCCCTTAGCCACAGGGGCCTTCGCCAGAAAAAGCCCTCCTAGAAAATGGGAAGGGAGCTCATGACTCTGTACCCACTGCCAGCTCTCTCCTGCCTCTGGGTACTATCCTTCTTCCCCATGGTTACCTGACTCTCGCTTTCTGGTGAACTTTTCCTATGCAGCAGGAATCCAAAGAAAGACCTTGAAGGAAAACACAGACATTCATCTTTCCTGATTCACCCCACTTCCCATGATGGAAATCCCCTGGTCTGACTAGGACAACTAGCTATCATAGCTATGATGAGTAAAACTACCAAAGAACTGGGATCTTGAGATCCCATGCATGCTTTTAGGGAATTGTCAAGACCATCCAAAGTGACCCCAAAGTCTCCTGGGAAACTTTTAACATGTAGTTTGGCTTTGAGAACAAGTAGAATATTGAGCTCTACTCACCTTCCAGGCCCTTGACAACTGCCTTTGTGCAATGAAGAACTGCACATAGAGCTAAAGTATAAAGTACGAGCTAAAGACTGTCCAGAAGTCTTTCCATAGGTACTATCTGGACTTAGTCCCTTAGGCATCCTTTGCTGGGGGTTGGAGGTGGGGGTGGGGAGGGGAGGTGATTCTATCATTCTATACTTTATTATTCTATACTTTATCTCAGATGCTGAATTGTGTGCAATTAGTCAAGTTGCTAGCCTTTACCCTGCAACAACCACCCATGAACATTAGCATCAAGATCAGCAGCAACACCAAGGTGTGAGGAGAGACCATCCTGGTGCACCGTAACCTGCTTTACAGACAGTAAGTGTGCACAGATCACAAGTGCCAAGTGGAGGTAAGAAATGCAGTTCTCGGGGCCCGGAGAGATAGCACAGCAGGGTTTGCCTTGAAAGAAGCCGATCCAGAACCCAAGGTAGTTGGTTCAAATCCTGGTGTCCCATATGCCCCCCCCCGAGCACTGCGGGGAGTGGCCCCCCCAAAAAAAGAAATGCAGTTCTCAGCTTATGCACTTAGGTAATCAATGGAGAGGTGCCCAGGGGTAGGGACTGGACTATCTTCTTTCCTACTCTCCAGCAGATGTGCCTCTGAGCAAGCTCAGTGGTAGAGTATTTGCCTTGCATTTGTGAGGCCCTGGCTTCCATTCCCAGCACCATTCTGACCACTAAGGCTGGAATAGCCCTTGAGCTACTGGAAAGATACCGGTAGTTCAAAGGGCCAGAGCATATGCCTTACAGGCATAAGGCTCCAATTTTTTTTTGGGGGGGTCACACCCAGCAGTGCTCAGGGGTTACTCCTGGCTCCATGCTCAGAAATTGCTCCTGGCAGGCACGGAGGACCATATGGGGCACCGGGATTCAAACCGATGACCTTTTGCATGAAAGGCAAATGCCTTACCTCCATGCTATCTCCCGGGCCCCGAGGCTCCAATTTTGATCCTCTGCACCAGATGTCCTCCCTAAGTATGTCTGGGCTGGCTTAGGGAACTGCCACCCTACATGGTGGGCTGAGCAGTGTCACATTTCTGGGTCCTAGAACCCTAACATTGAACTGTCAGACCTATATCACAGGGCTAAAGTCATGGGTAGATGTCCACTGTAATGAAAAGACTGATAGACTAATATTTACCACGATCTTCCATCTTTACCGTCTTCAGGTCTATGAGTATAAATCTGTTTAAAAAATATGATAGTGTATTATGATCATGAGTATCATCATAGTGAACAATTTCTCTACAACCTTATTAATTTCATTTTTTCCCATATCTACCCAGTGAGAGAACTTTTCGAGAATAGGAATTCTCTCCTGTTTAATTAGTTCTTTGATTGTACCGTAGCACATAACTTAGAATCTTGCATAGTTTGCAATACATCTTAGTGACTGTCTTCGTGAACATTTAATAAATAATTCCAAATAAAAAACTATGAGGTAGGAAAATAAAAGTATGTAAGAGAACCTAAATAGCAACATTGGTTTATGTCAAGAATAAAAGTCTGGAGACTTGAGTGACTTTACAACAGAAAGCATAATTTCCTTGTATGCAGCCCACGTGGGTTCAATACCCGGCACCCCACATGGTCTCTCAAGCCCCACCAGGAGTGATACCTGAGTACAGAATCAGGAGTCAGCCCTGTGCCATACTGTGCAAATAAAATAAAATAAAATATAAAGTATGATATCTTAGTCAGTGCCACCATTCACTGCTATTGAGTCCTAATCAATGTAGTGAGAAAAGTCAAATTTTACAAGAGATAAAATATGGTTATATTTAGGATGACCCCTCCCCCCAAAACAAAAAAACAATAAATGTTCTTTATATTAAATACTAATTCCTGAGGTTAGAAAGATAGTACAGTGGGTAAGGCTCTTGCCTTGCATGTGGTTCAATTTTTGGCATCCATATGGTTCTGTGATCCACCTGTAGTGATCCTTGAGCTCAAAGCCGGGATAAGTTGTTGTTGTTGTTTTTTTTTTTTTTTTTGGATGGGGGGGGTCACACCTGGCTGTGCTCAGGGGTTACTCCTGGCTCTACGCTCAGAATCACTCCTGGCAGGCTCGGAGTGCCAGGGTCCGAACCACCGTCCTTCTGCATGCAAGGCAAATGCAAGGCAAATCTCCAAGCTATCTCTCCAGCCCCCCAGGTATAAGTTTTGAGCACTAGACAAGGGTAGCCCCCAAACCATAAATAAATAAATATGTCAACTCTTTAGCTTACTTTGATTGAATTTCAATGCCCCCCCCCTTTTTTTTGGTTTTGGGGCCACACCCAGTGATGCTCACGTGTTACTCCTATGTGCTTATAAATCGCTCCTGGCTTGGAGAACCATATGGAACAACAGGGGATCAAACTGCAGTTCATCAGCGTATGAGGCAAATGCCCTACCTCTGTGCCACCACTCCGGCCCCTGAATTTCAATGCTTTGAACATTTCTGACATTTTTTTTTCTCCAAAAAGGATAAAATGAGGGGGCCGGAGAGATAGCATGGAGGTAAGGTGTTTGCCTTGCATGCAGAAGGACGGTGGCTTGAATTCCGGCATCCCATATGGTCCCCTGAGCCTGCCAGGAGTGATTTCTGAGCGGAGAACCAGGAGTAACCCCTGAGCACCGCTGGGTGTGAGCCAAAAACCAAAATCAAACAAACAAAAAAAGGATAAAATGAAATAGTGGAATGTGGAGTTGACCTCCATCTTCAAAAGAGAAATGAGGCAATGCATGAGACATGAGTTCAGTACCAGGCATTCTAAAACAACTAAAAAGGATGATAATAATCCTTAGAGGATTGTGAGGATAAAATCAGACAACACATAAAATCTTTGCCCTGTGCTTGGCATCAATCAGTGCTGTGTTTGTTTGCTAGTGGTATCATAGACAGTTGCTCAAATCTAGCAAAGGCTTAGGCCTGTGAAAAGTTCACCAAATTCCCCTCTTTCTCTCTTTTTCTCTCTCTTTCCCTCTCTTCTCTACACTACTGCTTCTAATTTATTCTAATTATTTGTTGGTTGTTGTTTTTCCTGCCAGGGATTAGACCCAGGGCCTCATACAGGAAAGGCAAATGCAATATCACTAAACTATATACACCTAACCCCAGAAATCACTTTTTGGTATTGCCTTTTGATCTGATGGTTAGTGTTTGGGGAATGACTCTTGGAGTGGTGCGATGGGACTATGAAGGGCTATGGCTAGAACCTGGCACTCTTGCAAGCATAGTGAGGTGAGTTTCAATCTTTTTGTTTGTTAGTTTGTTTTGTTTTTGTTTTTTTGGGTTTTTTTTTTTTGAGGTCACACCCGGTGGTGCTCAGGGGTTACTCCTGGATCTGTACTCAGAAGTCACTCCTGGCAGGCACGGGGGACCAAATGGGATGCCGGGATTCAAACCACCGTCTGCTGCATGCAAGGCAAACGCCCTACCACTGTGCTATCTCCTCCATTAGTTTCAATCTTTTTAATTATCTCTCTGGGCCTCATATATGCAAGTGATATCTTCCTGAAATCACTTTTATAGAATTAATGCTGCTGCCTGCTGGGAAAAGGAACAGGTATCTAATTGAATAGAAGGCAAATCGAGAAAGCTTAAGCTCCTTGAGCAGACTACTATTTTATAGATGTTTCAGCACAACCAATGCAGGCATTTAGTGTAGTGCTAGTATGTTTGATTTGGGACCATACCCAGAAGTACAAGGAACTACTCTTGGCTTGCTACTGAGGAGTAGCTCTAGGTAATTCTGGGGGAGCAGGAAGGACTGAGGCCTTAATTCCTGCCTCCCTCACACAGAGCTTGGTACTAACCCTTGGGGTGTGCTCCCCAGTCCTATGTGGAGTATTGTATCTACTGAGACAGTGTCTAAAAGACTAAAGAAGAAAGTACCAGGGAAGTGCATTGGATCAACAATATAACATCTTTATCTTTATAGGTTCCATGGGGTGGAAATGAAATATATTTGATTATTCTAGTCAATGAGGAAAACAATCAGTAGCAGAATGGCAGTGAGTGTTGAATATATCAAATTACATTCAAAATACTTTTGATTTAAGAAAAAATGTCTATTATTGGGACCAGACAGAGTGAGCACTCAAGGTAAGAGTACATGCTTTATATACAAGAGGGAAGCTCTACCACAGCAGGGTCCCCTGAGAATCACCAGAAGTGACAATCTCTCTTCTCCAGCACTGAGTTGGGAGGAGCCCCTGAACATCACAATGTGTGGGCCCAAACACATAACACACAAGAAGCCTGATGCTATTTCAACATCAAACCTCTTTTTGTTGTTGTTTTTGTTTGTTTTAACGGGTCATATCCAGTGATGCTCAGGATTTACTTCTGTGCTATGCTCAAGAATCACTCCTGGCGGGGTCCCAGGAACCATGTGGGATGCCAGGGAATTGAACCTGGGTTGTCATGAGCAAGGCAAGTGCCCTACCCGCTGTACTAGTGCTCCAACCCCATGGTCTGATCGTCTTAATCTTAACTTCTCAAAAAAGTCTAAAGGCTTGTTATTTGGGTTCCAATCCCACAGAGATCTCCTGAGAGTGAGGTTTCTGTGACAATCCTTCACATAATCTCTGCAATATGAAAAGCACACATGTCATAGTGTTCACGGTGAAAAGGAAAATCAAGTGTGTGTAGGAAGAAAGATGGCTTTCATTTTCTACTTGTAGCCCATGATTATATTATAAAGACAGATTATATCCTGGAAATCTGAATGAATTGGTCTTACCTCAATGAGACAGAAAATGATAATCAATATCATGACTACTACAGTTACAGATATTGCCAAGATTAATTTGTTGTTATAGCCATATCCTGGAACTTCTTTTGTGAGCTAAAAAAAAAAAAAAGAAATTACTTTTAAGACAAAAAGATGAAAAAGATAGACGTTGACTTTTTTTTTTTTTGGTTTTTGGGGCCACACACATTTGATGCTCAGGGGTTACTCCTGGCTAAGCACTCAGAAATTGCCCCTGGCTTGGGGGGACTATATGGGACGCCATGGGATCTAATGCCATCCTTCCTTGGCAAGCGTTTGCAAGGCAGACACCTTACCTCTAGCGCCACCTCACCGGCCCCACTCTTTAAGCCTAAAGAGTGACTAACTGTTCTTTTAGAAGTCTATAACCCCATTCTCTCAAGTGAGTGGTATATAGGGTTTTGTTCTATATAGTTTAGGTTTATATAGTCATACCCATTGGTGCTCAGGAGCTACTCCTAGCTCAGTGCTTGGGGCTCTCCTGTTGAACAATCTTCATGGTCCCTCTATGTCCTAAAGAACACAACTAGAGCTGGGGCAATAGCACAGCAGGTAAAGCATTTGCCTTGCACAGGTCTGATCCAGATTCAATTCCTGGCATCCCATATGGTCCCCCCCTAAGCCTGCCAGAAGTGATTTCTGAGTGCAAAGCCAGGAGTACCCCGAGTGCTGCTGGGTGTGACTCAAAAGAAAAAGAAAAGAACACACTAAATGTTATAATTGTGTAGTTAACCTTTTCTTCTACAGTTAATTGACTTAGTATATGAGATCCTCTTCTTATCTCTCCTAAAATAGCAATACCCTGGGACAGTCAAGTTGGGTGGCCAAGGAGAGAGAGAGGGGTAGGGAAGAGAGGGAGAGAGAGAGAGAGAGAGAGAGAGAGAGGAGAGAGAGAAGATAGAGTTGTTAAGAGGGAAAAGAGAGGAGGAGGGAGGAGAAGGAGGAGAGAGGGGAGAGGGGAAAGAGAAGAGGGGAGAGAAAGAAGAGAGGAAAAGGGAAGAGAGATGAGAGAGAGAAAGAGAGAGAGGAGAGAGAGGGGACAAGAGACTCTGGTCTTTCTGCTTGTGTCTTGTGACACAACCCAAAAGCCTTGAGTGAAGGCTGGTCAGTGGTGGGGAGGCGTCCTCACCTCGCTTGACTCGGTCTTTTTCTGCTCGCTCTGGGCTTCTGTACTCTC
The DNA here is from genome assembly GCA_004027635.1 of Crocidura indochinensis. Lineage (NCBI taxonomy): Eukaryota > Metazoa > Chordata > Mammalia > Eulipotyphla > Soricidae > Crocidura > Crocidura indochinensis. The sequence continues at coordinate 4,703 of PVKC010024622.1, read as the reverse complement.
ATTGATATAGTTCTCCGTCTTCCACTGGTCTGTATCCCATTCTGCCTTGGAGACCTTCACTTCTTGCTGCTCACTCAGAAGTTTCATCAGGAGACCCGTTCTGGAGATGAGCTTGGCACAGGCCAGCTGCACCTGGCTGTCAGAGCAGTCCATTTTCAGGGTCCGGATCACATGAGCAATGAGCTTCCTCACATCGTTGTTGGGGATGAGGGTCCGCAGCTGTTGGTTGAGCTGAATTTCAAGTTGATCACCGGGGTTTGGTTTTGGTGTAGCAGAGTCTGAGAAACTGGGGGTGATTTCGGTAATCACGTTCTGGTACTCCCACAGCGTGTCGCTGGACTGTTTGATGCTCAGCATGACGTTCGTGGTTCGAGTGCCCTTCTCCCGATTAGTGATGGAGTTACTGGTGGTTTTGTGTGGCGAAGTAACATGCCCGGTATGAGCCCCACTTTGATCATGGCTGTTTTCTATACTCGTGTTATCCACTGATGACTCTGGAAGGTTAAACGAATCCAGGAGAGCTGTGTCCCGATCTCCCTCGGCCTGCAAAGCCTCTTGTAAAGGGGAATTTATGAGGCTCCTCACCTCAGAGAAGAGAGGCCTCTTGGCCTGCATCTGTCCTGGCTCTTTTCTTGATTTCAAATTCATTCTGGCTTTGGGCATTCTTTGGATCAGGTGAGAGTAGGGTTTATGGAAGCGAAAGTGTTTCCCAAAGCGTGATGAGGGATTGGGAAAATTCATGTTCTGAATTTGAGCGTTTGCATCTTTTAAAATGGAGAGAGTGTAGCGTAACTTTTGGGACTTGTTTTTCACCACAGGTGGGGCTTTTGCAGCAATGGTGGCAGGAGCACTGCCCAGGGAGTACTGTTTCCGGAAACTGGGCACTGCTTCTCTGCGCTCCTGTACGAATGAAGGTTCCACATGGAAGGCGTTTTCCACTAACTTCCCGGGCCACCTTCCTACCAGGTGGAGCTGTTTCAATTCTCTTGGGGCCTGCTGTCTGAGACTTCTTTTGGGGACAATGTTCTCCATAATTGGCTGGGCATTCTCTTTCCTCTGGCGGCTGTGAATACCCTCTCTTCTAAAGTATCTTTTCTGGATGTCCTTTAGGCCCTTGAGAATCTGATTCCCTCTCAATAGTTGCCTCTCTCCTGGGGGAGCCTTTGCTAAGCCTTTTTCCTGTGGATGGGCAATTTCCAATTTCTTTGGAAAGATCTGGCGTTTAAATTTGGACCCTAAAGTCTGTATGAGCATGGCAGTTTTTTCCTTTTTGATAGTGTTGATTTTTTCTTGAATTTTTGCATCTAACAAGTTTTCCAGAAAATGGAGTTTTCTCAGCTTATTGCTATATGTTGAATTTTTGGCTCCAGGTTGTAGCACTCCCTGAGTCTCTTTAGCTTGTGAATGGTCTAGAGAATTTGCTCCATTTTGCACATTTGAAAAAAGAAGTTTAATGAAGGGTAACAGTGTTGACTCGCCATCTTCTAGATTCCCATCCAAGAAATAAGGCAATATGTAGTTTAGCGCACTAATTACGTCGCTCTCATCATTGAAGTCCAGCTGATCATTCATGAAAATGGACAGACTATTTCTGTCTGTTGAGGCCTTCTCTGGTTCAATGGTAAGCTCAGTGCTGGTATTCTTCTTCCGAGCCTGTAAGACCTTCATGAATTCCCCTTCTGTGTTACTGATGGATGCTTCCTCGTCTGTCAAAAAAAGAATAGCTTGCTTTTGATAATGAAAGGTAATTGGGGATAAATTTTACCATCAACAGACATAAATTCCAGTAAGTAATTAGTAATCAGGGAACAAGGGATACACCCACATTTACACCGATGGTTGACAACAATAAAAGGAAAAGAGAATATCATTGACATTTACTCGGAATAGGGCACAGTACAGTGAATATACTTGGGAATATTCCACTGGGGGATTAGAGGGCAGAGTGATAGTACAGTAAGTACTTGTCTTGCATTTGGATTCAATTCCTGTCACTCCATATGGACCCTGAGCCTCACAATGAGTGAACTTGGGACACAGAGCCAGGAGTTAAGCCCTAACCCTGAGCACTGCTGAATGTGTCCCCAAACAAACAAATAATCCAATTGTTCCACTGGCTCCATTAGACAAATTGTCCTGTATTCAAGACAAATAATTGCTTCTGGGAATGGAGCAATAGCAAGCAGGTCAGGCATTTGCCTTGCACACACATGGTCAACTCGGGTTGGATCCCTGGCATTCTATATGGTCCTCCGACCTGTCAGGAGCAATTTCTGAGTGTACAGCTAGGAGTAATCCCTGAGCACCACCAGGTGTGGCCCCAAAAAACAAACCAAACCAAACCAAAAATAAATATTCACTGCTCAGTAGACTTTCTACAGATCAACTATAGCTTCTTATGTCTACACACCTTTATCATGACCTGCCCATGTGCAAAGAGAGGGCTTTTCCTCTCCACCTTTTCAGCGTGCTGATATTCTAGCTACCATGATCGATGACCAAGAAAATTCCTTTGGCTACCTGATCCTCATCTAAACATGCCCTTCCCCACCTACCCACTGATTCCTTTGTTCATTAGTCCCTTACTTTTATGTTAAGCCTGGACAGAGATTTGACTATAGGCTATGAAATTGGCCAGAGTATATGGCAATGTGCAGTGTTCAGTAAACTTAAGAAATGATATTTGAGGTTGTAAAATCAGATAAAACAACTCTTCCTAGATTTTGACTTTGCCTTCCGTTAGTTTCTTCTATCCCCAACTCTCTTTGGGGAACCATACAAAGTTTTGACCACATGGAGTTCACTGTGCAGCTGGGTTTCGTTTGCAGAATAGAATGCTTTTGGTGGTGGTAAAGCCTAGAAGTGGCAGTAAGGGAAAAGAAGGAAGCAAGGGCTTGCAGAGAGCTCTAGCTAGACTGGGAACTTTCGAAAGATACAGATAACAAGGCACATGGAATACTCCTAGTTTTGCTAGTCCTCATCTACAAAAGACTTTATTATTATTTTGATTTTCAGCTTACACCTGGCAGCGCTCAGGGGTTACTCCTGGCTCTTTACTCAGAAACCGTTCCTGGCAGTTTTGGGGGACCATATGGGATGACAGGAATTGAAACTGGGTCTGTCCCGAGTTGGCTGCATGCAAGGTAATTGCCCTACCACTGTGCTATTTCTCTGGCCCAAATTTCATTATTAATTTATATGATTTACTTGGTCTTGTTATTCTTTTAAAAAATCTATTATAATTTAAGTAACATGGTTACCAATGTTAATGCTACTGGTTTTCATAGACTTCACCTGCACCATCGATGAAGTACCCAAGAATCACCACAAAAACGAACCTTCTAGTTTAACTATCTTCACTCTTAATGAATCCCCAGATTTTATGTGAATCTTATGAATGGAGATTCATAAATTACTGTTATGCCCACCTCTGAGAGGGAATAAGAGAAATGTTAAAAATTACTTTTGGGGCCTGTAGAGATAGCACAGCGGCGCTTGCCTTACAAGCAGCCGTTCCAGGTGGTTGGTTCGAATCCTGGTGTCCCATATGGTCCCTCGTGCCTGCCAGGAACTATTTCTGAGCAGACAGCCAGGAGTAACCCCTGAGCACCACCGGGTGTAGCCCAACCCCCCCCCCCAAAGTTACTTTTAAGGGGCCAGAATGATAGCACAGCGAGTAGGGAGTTTGCCTTTCAAGAAGCCAACCCAGGTTCGATCCCCAGCATCCGATATGGTCCCTGAGCCTGATAGGAGTGATTTCTGAGCACAGAGCCAGAAATAACTTCTGAGTTAGTACCAAAGGGTCTGGCCCGAAAACAAAACAAAAAAAAGGTTAATTTTAAAAATAAGCAACACTTTATATATAAGAAGTAAAATGATCTGATCTGCCTAGATCACTGAAAGAAAATCATGTTTATAATATTCTGGCCTGAAAACATTTTTCTGTGGCTTGTGTGTACACGTATGTATGTGTGTGCATTCATGTGCCAGCCATACCCAGCAGAGCTCAAGAGGTACTCCCAACAGTGCTTGGGGAAACACATTTTGCAGGTGCTTAAACCTATTCATGTGCTCCAACCTATTCATCTATCTCCCTGGCTCCTGAAGTTAGTGTCAATTCAGTTAGTGTCAATAAAATTATTCTATAAAATATTTGCAAGCACTTGAGTGCTTTGGAGATGGAAGAGTTAAGATTTACACAGTGCACTGCTAAGAAATGTTATAATATACTACAATCTGGGAACTTGAGGGACAAAGTAATTGCACATGGGTTCTGTTTTATTTTTCTTAATGTTCTTTGGCTGAAAGTTCAAAATTAAGGTATCAGCAAGGGGATTTCTTCTGAGAGTTCTGTTTATGGGTCCTTCCACTGTAACTCTGCCTTGTGCTCTTTCTTTGCATCTTTGTTTTCATAATTAAAAAAAATAATAAAATAAAAAAATACCCACAAAATGAACCATACTCCACTTTGCCCAATACTAAGCTCCTCCCTGGCTGGGGAGTATTTTACTTTCCAATAAATGTCTCTACTTTCTTAAAAAAAAAAAAAAAAAGGGAGCCGGGAGGTGGCGCAGGAGGTAAGGTGCCTGCTGCCTTGCCTGCGCTAGCTAGGACGGACCACGGTTCGATCCCCCGGTTCCCATATGGTCCCCCGTGCCTGCCAGGAGCGACTTCTGAGCGCATAGCCAGGAGTAACCCCTGAG
>PVKC010024621.1:0-16652 GCA_004027635.1 Crocidura indochinensis | reverse complement strand
AGCTGGATCGTATGGGAGCTAAATTTCCAGTTTGTGAAGGAATCTCCATATTGCTTTCCATAAACGTTGTACTAGACAGCATTCCCAACAGCAGTGAAAAAGTGTTCCCTTCTTTCCACATCCACGCCAGCACTGCTTGCTTTCCTTCTTTGTGATGTGTGACAATCTCAGTGGCGTGAGGTGGTACTTCATAATAGTTTTGATTTGCATCTCCCTGACAATTAGTAATGTTGAGCATCTATCTTTTCATGTGCCTTTTGGCCATTTGTCTTGCTTTTTTTACAAAGTGTCTGTTCATTTCTTCTCCCCATTTTTTGATGGGTTTAGATGTTTTTTTAATTGTATAGTTCTATCAGTACCTTGTATATTTTGGATATTAGTCCTTTATATGATGAGTATTGGGTGAAGAATTTCTTCCACTCAGTGGGTGGCGTTTGTATTCCGGGCACTATCTTCTTTGAGATGCATAAGTTTCTTAACTTAATATAGTCCCATCTGTTTATCTATTCTTCCACTTGTTTGGAAAGTGCTGTTTCCTCCTTAAAGATGCCTTTAGTCTCAATGTCATAGAGTGTTTTACCTACATGTTGTTCTATATACCATATAGTTGCAGATCTGATATCAAGGTCTTTAATCCATTTGGATTTTACCTCTGTACATGGTGTTAGCTGGGGGTATTAGTTCACTTTTTTTTGCAAGTGGTTTTGCCAACACCACTTGCTGAATAAGGCTTTCCTTGCTCCATTTAGGATTTCTTGCTCCTTTATCAAAAACTAGGTGGTTATATGTCTGAGGAACATTCTCTGAGTACTCAAGCCTATTCCACTGATCTGAAGGTCTATCTTTATTCCAATACCATGCTGTTTTTATAACTATTGCTTGGCAATACAGCTTAAAATTGGGGAAAGTAATGCCTCCCATATTCCTTTTCCCAAGGAGTGTTTCAGCTATTCGAGGTTGTTTATTTTTCCAAATGAATTTCAGAAGTGTTTGATCCACTTCTTTAAAGAATGTCATGTGGGGCCTGGGAGATAGCATGGAGGTAAGGCATTTGCCTTTCATACAAAAAGGTCATCGGTTCGAATCCCGGTGCCCCATATCGTCCCCCGTGCCTGCCAGGAGCAATTTCTGAGCATGGAGCCAGGAGTAACCCCTGAGCACTGCCAGGTGTGACCCCCCCAAAAAAAACAAAACAAACAAACAAAAAGAATGTCATGGGTATCTTCAGAGGAATCGCGTTAAATCTGTGCAATGCTTTTGGAAGTATTGCTATTTTAATGATGTTGATCCTGCCAATCCATGAACAGGGTATGTGTTTCAATTTCCGCGTGTCCTCTCTTATTTCTTGGAGCAGTGTTTTATAGTTTTCTTTGTATAGATCCTTCACATCTTTAGTCAGGTTGACTCCAAGATATTTGAGTTTGTGTGGCACTAATGTGAATGGGATTGTTCTCTTAATGTCCATTTCTTCCCTATTATTATTGGTGTATAAAAAAACATTGATTTTTGTGTGTTAATTTTGTAGCCTGCCACTTTGCTATATGAATATATTATTTCTAGAAGCTTTTTGGTAGAGTCGTTAGGGTTTTCTAAGTAGAGTATCATGTCATCTGCAAACAGTGAGAGCTTGACTTCTTCCTTTCCTATCTGGATTCCCTTGATATCTTTTTCTTGCCTAATCGCTATAGCAGGTACTTCCAGTACTATGTTGAATAGGCATGGTGAGAGAGGACAGCCTTGTCTTGTATCAAAATTTAGAGGGAAGGCTTTTAGTTTTTATCTATTGAGGAGAAGTTTGTTTTGTCTCCTTTTCTCTTGCTCATCTAAAGGCCTTGGCAACTGTCTCAAATTCACTCCCAGAACACCTAACATTGCAAATTGTTCAGAATGGAAATTGAACAGTAATCTGTCTGCTTTGATTATATAGAAAAATCAGGTCTTATATAATATAATCTTACCACAGATCAGTGGAAAAATATATGGGTGCAGGAAGAACTGAGGTAGTAATATAATAGAGGATACTCTGGAAGTAGAAGGATATGGGAGAGGATCTAACTCATTATGATGAGTTAGATATGAATTGGAAATAGTTAAACGAACTATTCTTAATTTCTTTTGAATTATATATACATATATATTGGTTTTTGGGGGGGTCCACAGCTTTTTAATTCTCAGGGATTACTCCGGGATATGCGCTTAGAAATTGCACCTGGCTTGATTGAACATATGAGAAGCGGGGGGACTGAACCATGGTCCTTTCTAGGCTAGTGCTTGCAACTCAAACACCTTACCTCTTTTACCACCATTCTGGCCCAAATTATATTTTAATTAATGTTTTCATACATAAAATTTTTTAGACTTAGAAATAGTACTGAGCTTCTATATGTTTAAAATTCTGTTTTCCTTTATTTACATCAATTAAATATGCCTATTACTATGGAAAATACACATTGTTATAATAGACTGATATGTTTACTTTGTACAGATTTTCTGTTTCTTCCAAAGATCTTTTTATGCTGTTATCCCATAATTGTATATCTTTAGAGTTTGCTTGATGTGTGGTTTTTCTTTAGAATTTCAGTTAGAATTTCATTTCATTTTTAGAATTTTATTTTAAATCATATAAACATTTATTAATAACTTATAAACATTTAAGTAATTATTTTTATAAAATATTTACATGCCAAGAAATTTTGAAAAAATTAACATGAAGGGAAGAGGAAAGCAATTTTCACTAGAGGAAACAATCAATGGTGCCTTATGCTAAATAAAACAAAAAAGCATAAGAAGGGAACATGCAATTTTCATTGAAGAAAAAAAATCAACTGAGGTAAATGAAAAATCTGAGGGTATTTTATATGGATATAAATGATAAATAAAAAGGGACTTTTAGAAGCTAACTTAAACTCATGATTTTCCATGCAACATGTAAACGAGTGAGATTGGAAGTTTTCTCTGCTACTATAAAACATCTAATTTTGATAACTTGGAAAATTTCGAAGAATATTTTTTATATATTTTGTAGAATTATCTTTAATTGGAGGATATTTTTCTGATAATTAAGTCAAGAAGATTTCTACAGTAGAGAGTATGATTTTTATGAAATATTGTCCATTTTAAATCTATAAATATGATTTATCTCTGTTTTTGTTAACTGTACTAGTTTTAGCTTCACAAATGATATTGTACTTTCTTTTCTCTGTTATAAATGTTATAACTGTTTCACTATTATAAATGGAATTGTATTACAACTTCTCATTTTACTTGTCCCTCCTTTTAGCTTATGGAACTTAGGAATCTACTGAAGTATGGAATATTGACTAATTTTTGAGAGATAAATTATTCTGCTGGTTGCTTTGTTTAGGATTATTTCATCTAGATTTTCAAAAATATTGCTTGTTCTGAACTTTACATACATGTTTTTAATGATATCCTGTTTTTTTCATTCCTTACCATTTCTTCCTCAAATATGCCAAGTGAGAAAAAATTGCTAAGTGACTACTTCTTGTTATCTACATTGATATTAATATTTTCAATCTTTTTACTAGTCATTTCTAATTTTACAAGTCATATTACATTAATAGGTAGGCATTCAATATAAGATTTTGTTCATGCCCATGTAATTTTCTATAAGTTAATAAGGAGGATCATACAGATAATATCGAGTGTAGGGCATTTGCTTTGCCCTTATATGAACCAGCTTTGAACTGTGTATCACATTCAGTTCCCAAGCTCCCCTAAGCACAGAGCCAAGAGTACATTTGAATATCACCAGATATAACCCAAAGCACACCAAGAGAAACATAAACAGGCTAGGAAAAAATGAAACATAGAAAATTTAAGATTTATGAAAATATTATAATCTTAGTATTAAAGTATTATATAAGGAATTATGATATATAATAATATATTGCAGTTTAATTATTGAGTACTTTTAAATTAGAGACACATTCTTCAAATATTAAAATATCTTAGATTTGCCATTTTGTGAATCGTATTTATTTATTTTATTAATTTATTCTTTTTTAAAATTTTTGGGCCACACCATGTGACGCTCAGGGGTTACTCCTGGCTATGCACTCAGCAATTGCTCCTGGCTTGGGGGGCCATACTGGACACCAGGGGATTGAACCTGCTCCACTGGATCATCCACATACATGCAAATGCCCTGCCACTGCATCATCACTCTGGCCCCCATATGTATTGATATGCAACATCTATGTACATAAGCCTATTAAAGAAATCTGTGTCTTTATAATATGAACATATTTGTGTAATTACTACAGTTAACTAGTAATCTATACAGTTAATTGTATAAAAATAAAGAGGGAAGACAGCCAAAATTATTTCTGATAATATATAGGTTTGTATGAGTGACTTTTGCTTATCTATCTATCTACCTATCTATCTATCTATTTATCTATCTATCTATCTATCTATCTATCTATCTATCTATCTATCTCTCTCTATCTATCTATCTCTGTATATCATTTATCTACTCATCTATCTACTTAGTCTTGCTAACATAGAGCACATTTATGCATATATTCAGCCACATAATCATTCCCAGCCTAAAATTTCCAAGTTTTACTCATCTTGGTAGTAATATTAGATAAATATGATGTATGAATTAACACCATATTATATTATCTTATTCAAATGTCATTATATGTTAGCATTTTAAAATTTTTCATTGTTAACATCTGATGGCATTTGAAAAAGAAATTATTTCATTTGCTAACTAAAGCATACTAAATTATACAATAAATGTCTCTATGTACAATATTTGTAAGATTAGTCAGAAAGTACAGAGGATTAATCATAGTCAGATCCCCAGATACATTGTTCTAGATAATTGCTCTTCAAAACCTACAAAAACTACTCTCAAAAATCTAATGAATGTATTTTCTACTACCATTTAGCGATAGAAATACTTTCAAAGAAGCACTCTAAGATTTATATGTATTAACTATTTTAACTTTCACAATTAGTCAAATTATTGGTATTTTTTGCTCATATATAATATATGTTTCCTGAAACTCGGACCAGTGCTTTGCCATTACCTTGGTTGGAGAAGGCAGCCAGAAAGGGGACCTGCATCCTGTAGCAGGTAAAGGAAGGGAGAAGACTTGAGCCAGACTCAGAATGGTGCTTCACCACGGTTGGAGAAAGACAGCTGAAAAGGGATCTGCACCTGTCTCAAGTAAAGGGCGGGAGAAGATTTGAGTCAGACTTGGACCAGTTCTCCATCACTGTCTCAGTTGCGGAAGGCATCTGAAAAGGGGGCCTGAATCCTGTCACAGGTAAAGGGAGGGAGGACACTTGAGCCAGGACTGGACCAGCTTGGTCTCTGCCAGTGGCACAGTTGGAGAAGGCGGCTGCCCCAATAAAGCACCACCCAGCTCCAAAGTGACAAGACACCCTCTCAGTCTCAAAGCTTAAGCCCTGGCAAGAAAATACAACCAACTCTCCTGCTGACTCATTCTATGTGGCCCTTCTCACCCTCCTCCCACCCCCACCCCCTGCAAATGTGGACTGTCGCATGCTACCAGACTCAGCTCCAGAAGGACCCCCAGCTCAAGGACACTACCTGATCTCTTAGTGCTGCAAATAATTTCTCAAATTCAACAGGACCATGGTGTGGGATGAAAATGTGCCCTGGAGTTCACCCCTCCCCACAAGAATATCTCAAAAGATTTATTGGGGATGTCTATACTTAATCTGTATGTTTAATAACTCTATAATATATAATATATGACATATATTATATAATATAATAACTCTATTATACCTCATAGTTTATTGTTACTATTATATTTATTTTAAGGAAACACTTGGAAATGCTCAGACCTTACTCCTGGCTCAGTATTTTAAAGTGACTCCTGCCACGGCTAAGGGCATCATATGTGGTATCAGGAATTGAACCTGATTCAGTTGCATACACTGCGAGTGCTGTTCCTATTCACTAGCTCTCTGACACAAAAAATATTTTTATTTTTATATAAAAATAATTTCCACATAAAGCATAAAGTCTTACAAAAGAAAAGTTCAACTAATTGAAAAATGAGCCAGAATTACAATCTTGCACTAGATTGTTATAGTAAATGCATAAGGGAAGTGCCATTTTTAATAAGGAATTTTAATTAATGAATTAACTTAATTAAGTCACGCATACATTATAAAATATAAAATCAGAAATAGCCATTTGAGAAAAAGTAATAAATAAATTAACTCATGCTAAGACTTTATTGGAGTGATGTCAGGTCCAGAAGAGATCTTACTGCAGGGAGGGCAGTGCTTTCCACAAGGCCACTCCATATTCATTCCATAGCAACCAATATGGTCCCTGGGGTCGAGGAGTTTTTCTTGAAACATAACCAGAAATAACCCTTGAGATGCCAGAAACGAAAACAAAACAAAGCAAAACAAGAAATTGTGCTGATACCAAAGGAGAGGCATTTATTTTTCTCTGTGTGGAATGCACTAATATTGTATTGCAATAGCTCTGAATAGATGTCTGGACCCAATGTTGACTTCCGAAGGATAAGCCACCTTTTATTCCCTGCAAAATTGAAACAATTAGCACCAAAATATTTTGAGCCACTTCAGAAAAATTGACAGTAATATACTTTCCGGTGTTTGCTATCTTTATCCCTTAGGGATTACATATTATTTTAATTTTATTTTGTCCTAAGAATTATGAACAAGATAACATATAAATTTTCAGAAATAAAGTACATAAATTAGTTTGTAACTATCTCCTGGAATTGCATGTACAAATCTCAGCAATCAGGAATCTGATTATGTCTGGATGTCAGTTATAGAGAAAGTTGGAACTATCTTGAATAAGTAAAATATTTAATTAACATTCCAAATATTATTCTATTTTTATTATTGAATTCTATTTCATTATTGAATTTTATTTGATTATCCAATTGTAATAACTGTAATATGTCACATTTAGTATGCTAGGCTTATCACCTAACTTTTGGAAAGGTCAAGATGAGAGTATTTATATATATATATATATATATATATATATATATATATATATATATATATTGGCTTTTGGGTCACACCCGGCGGTGCTCAGGGGTTACTCTGGCTCCATGCTCAGAAATTGCTCCTGGCAGGCACGGGGGACCATATGGGGCACCGGGATTCGAACTGATGACCTTTTGCATGAAAGGCAAATGCCTTACCTCCATGCTATCTCCCGGGCCCCGAGAGTATATTTTTAATTAATAATCCTATCACTTCCTTTAAAGTTTGCCTAATGCAAGAAAATATGTTCAATGATCGATCCTCATTACATAGAGATATCTCTGATGCCTTCTGAACTTTGAATCATTTAGCAGAGTTTTTTTCTGTTCCTTCCCTTAAATATGAAAGAGCATAAGCTTTTATAGAGTCAGAGCATCAATATATTTGGCATTGTTACATTTTATCAGAAAATACTTTCACTAATAATGAAAATTCTAATCTTCCATATTAAACTCTATACCTGTGTAATCCTAGGTTGTATTAAAAAATAAGTGAAAATATATCTGGGGTTATGATTTCTAGAAGACTGAGTATAAATGATAGCTATTGTCATTGCTGGAGAAATATTGTAAGTAAATTTTGTATTTGTCCATGGTCAATTATGAGTTGTGTTGGTAACTTAGAAAAAGTAAATTAAATATAAATTTAAATGCCTAAATATCTGTAAGACATGTATATAAACAGACAAGATAATGATGTAATTTGTGTATAGAGTTATGCTTATAGAATCCTACATCATAAATTTTAGAATTTCTAAAGTATATTTATGATTTAAAAGAAAATTGAGAATCAGCTGTTGGGGCTGGAGCAATGGCTCAGCAGTAGGGCATTTGCCTTGCGCAAGGCTGACCCAGCAGGATCACAGTTCGCTCCCCCAGGTGTCCCATATGGTCTCCCAAGCCAGAAGTGTTTCTGAGCGCATAGCCAAAAGTAACCCCTGAATGTCACTGCGTGTGGTCTAAAAATCATAAAAAATTCAAAAAAGAAAAAAATATTAGCTTGCATAAGTCCCTATTGCTAAATATTAAAGTTGCATTATTTCTGCTTGATAGCAACATAAAATAATCACAATTAAATTTTAAGTAAATAAAAACAAAATTCTATAACTTTCAACATATAATATCTTACATACATATATGTATAATCCATCATCTTTTTAGTATACATTTTTCCAGGTTAATAGATGTTATTTAATCCCTATTTTCCGTATGAAGTCATCTAAAATTTACTCACATGTCTCCTGTATTTCTAAATTTTAATCTTCCTTCCACTGCTACCTATGACTGTACATAGGCCTGACTTTATCTTAGTGAAGCTAATTTGATTTGTTATTTGTGGATTTTAAAATTATTTTATTATAATGTAGGTAACATGATTGCATCAGTGTTTTCATCAGAGAGTTCATCTATAAAGTTTATCATAACCCATCATCACCAAATCGCAATACTACTCTCTAATTTTATATTGTCATATCTTTTTTCCATTTAAATTCCTCAAATAATTGCCTTTACTTCTGCAATAATTTAATTTATTCTTTATCATTATGCACTTTTAAATCTGGATATTTATGTAAGCTCCCTTTATTTTACAATAAAATTAGATATGCAAGAATGAAGTTGGTCTTATTCATTCATTTATCCACTTATGTTTTTCAAAAAAAAAGTGATTTTAATGATGCAATGCAATCTAAAACCGACATTCTCTAAACCTATTTCTCTGATATAAAGTTGAAGAAAAAGCTCTTATATAAATAATATTTTGAAAATATGAAGCTTATCTGCAAAGAGAAATACAAGGTGAATAGTTTGTGAGAGTCACAAGCTGGGGAGTTCGAGGATGATTCCCTTGCTTTGGCTGCAACAACAAACACCATAGCCTGCGTAGCATACACAAAAGAAAATGTTATCACAGGCTGGGAAATTCAATATCAAAGACCTCCGTGATTGGTTTCTAAAGCAGCTTTTTAGTTGGTAGTCACCTTCTTTTATGCCCTTACATAACTTTTCCTTTGCACATATGGAGAAAGTCAGGTTAAAAAAACAACAAAAACAACAAAACAGATTAACATCTAAAAAGGAGAGAGAGAAAGAGAGAGTTATAGGTAGTTAGATGTCTAGCAACATATAGATATGTGATGAGGAAGGAGAGAGAGAAAGAAATAGAGATTGGGTTGGAGTGAGAGAATGGATGAGAAAGAGAAAGTGAAAGAGAAAAAGTGAGAGAGAGGAGAGAGGAGAGAGAGAGAGAGAGAGAGAGAGAGAGAGAGAGAGAGAGAGATATCTGTGCAGCGAGGAATAAATTCTGATAGTCAGCACTCAACCGGACAACCACGTTCTTAAAAGGCCCTTATAGAAAGGATAGTGGTGCAGTTAAAGAAATAACTACACTAACAACAACTAGTATGACAATCTTAAAGAGTGAGAGAAGCATAATGCCTGTTTCAATTATAGGCAGGAGTTGGGAAGATGGGGAGGCATTGGTGGTGAGAATGTTGCACTGGTGAAGAGGAGTGTTCTATTTATGACTGAAACACAACTACAATCATGCTTGTCATTATGGTGCTTAAATAAAGATTTTATATATTAAAAAATAAAAATTAAAAAAAATTTGAACTTTTCCATCCTGATAAATTCAGTCTCAATGGTTAAACATTAGCTCATGCTGAGTAAAGTTCATTCTTCACTTCTATAATAGGCCTACTGACATCTACATCCTAAACAAGAATCTCTTCAAAAATCAAAGACTTGGTGACATATGTTTTAAGAAATCATTACAACCAAGAAAAAACAAATTAGGCAAACAAAATAGATTTTTGGAAATAAAGAAAATTACATTATTTGGTTATCCAAAACATGATTTTATGATTGCAAATTATGCCATAAGACAGTTTCATGATCTGAAATAGATAATGTAGTTTTGTCAGTCTGCTTTTTTGTTCTTTTCACAAGTTTTAATAATTAACAACTATGACAATAAACAAAATAGAACTGGGACTGAGTACATATCTATATTGAAACCTACAGTTTTATAAATTTATATTTATAATTCTGGTGATAATTGAACTAAAAATAACTTAAATGCAGTATCTATATAAATAAAAAATATGGTTAGCTACATAATAGGAAACACCTTCACATAACAATTATGATTCAAACTATTTACAAACTACTTCCAGATTCCATATGAATAATGGAGGGCAATAGGCTTCTGTTTTCAGGATTATCCACCAGTATCTTCCATATAAATATTTCCTAGCTATTTTATGAGTAAATAGAGAAATTTTAATATTTTCAAAATTATTGAGTGTAGCAAATTCAATATTTTTTGTTTTTGAAAAAAATATTTAAAAAGTTGAATTTTATTTAGGTATATATAACAGCCAGTTTGGCATTTGCCTTTCACAGGCCCCACAGGAGTTCAATTTCAGGTACCACAGAGAGTCCCTTAAGAGCTGCCAGGAATGATCCCCTGAGTACAGAGCCAGGAGCTAGCCCTGAAGATATCAGATGTGGCTCCAAAAGATGACAAACAAAAATAGATGTTAGGATACACAGAGGTATTAGAGAAGGCAGGATGCTTCCTTGCACAATGATACAAGTTCAACCCCTTATGGGAAGCTAAGCTTTTCCAGAACTGATTCCTAAACGCAGAGCTAGGAATGATCCCTGAGCACAAAAGCATCTGGAACAGAACACAAAATCAGAAACAATAGCAACAAAAAAAAATGAGAGTGGACAACCAGTAGTTATAATATACATTTTGCTTTTTTTTTTTTGGTTTTGGGGCCACACCATGTGACTCTCAGGGGTTACTCCTGATTATGGGTTCAGAAATGGCTCCTGGCTTGGAGAAACCATATTGGACTCCAGGGATCGAAAAGCTCAGCCTTGGGTCAGCCTTGTGAAAGGTAAGCACCCTATCACTTTGATTCCTCAATATACTTTTAATACTTTCACATAATATTTTGATTATACTACATAAACATAATAAGTATAGTATAACAATACAATTATTGTCTTGAGCCAAATAATGGATTAATTTCAATAACAATTGCAGTTATTAAGCAGTTTACAAAGTATAGTTACATACTAACAGTTTGAATACAACTGTTCATATATTAGGAATAACCTTGTAAGACTCTTAAATATAATAAATAAAAATCAATTTTTCATACTAAAAAGGAAATAATTTAATGGTAAAAGTGCAATATTAAAATGATCTTTCTTCAGAAATATTTAAAGTTAGTGAATTTGGAAAGTATTAACGTTTAGTTAAATTCAAATGATGTTAAGATTTTACTATTATGTTATTGTTGTTAAAGGAAAAGAAACATAATGAAAACAAGATTAACTGTCTGTAGCTTGGACCTGGGCATTGGGCCAACATGACCACATACAGAGCAAAACCTTTTATCTTCTCTCATGTTCAAAGCAAATCTATATCAAAGTACAGATGAACCTACACAAAATGACCTGAAGTCCAGACAAAGATAATGTTCTGTGAAGAGGACGAGAGAATTAATCAGGTGGAGAGTAGACTGTGGATATGCAGGAGAGACAAACACTTTGCCAAGAAGGAAACATACTATGGCACAATGAGCAGGAATGAGACAGAAGAGGTTTTCCAGGGGATTCCCAAGTTACCATATGTATTTAATCACAACAATGAGATAGGAGGTAAGAAGCTACTAGTCAGAAGCTACTTGTAAGAGATAGTAGTAAGCTACTTATACCAGAACCATCTAGTATTAGATGTTTCATAAATATTCAGTTTGAACTGAAACACATATTTGAAATTTTTTTGTATCCTTTATTTTTCTAAAATGAAGACGTTTAAGACTTAACTATGGATTCTGGACTAACTAAAATCATTTGTAGATTACATTATTTATTTGAACCTTTAAAAATATCTTTATAACATTTGAGATAATTTTTTGCTTTTAATCCTTAATACTGGTAAAATAATGTATTACAAGGCAAAATATGAATAAGGCTTTCATTGGAACATCAGACATTTTAATAGAGGTTTAGCAATCTTCTGGCAGGCACCACTCTAAAGAAATGGCTCTGTGAATTTATATTAAATTTATTTTAATAAGATAAATAATCCATGTCCCAAAATGGGATAGAATATAAAGATTAAATTGGAAGAAGGACAAGTCTTTTCTTTACAAGCTAACTGCTCGCACTTCTTTTGCTGATTCGTTTATATTTACACCCTGTCCTAGGACCTGGACTTCTGAAGTTTAAATTCTTATATTGAAATTATTGACAACCCAACATGACCTTTCTTTTACCTGTATGATGTCCCTCTGCTGCCCTCATCTGGTTAACAAAGATTTTTCCTCTAAGTTGATCCAATTTCTTAAAAAAAAATTCTGCATATTGAGCAGTTGTAAACCTTTTGCTTTCTTGCATGTTGACCTTTCATAGATGACTTGAAAGAAACAGATTTTTTTCTATAGGCCTTGAAAAAATAGTCACAGAAAATGAACATGATAAAATGACAAAGCATTTCTATTCTCATCCAGTGAATCAGTACTAATGACATTATTCTTACCATTAATATGGCAGAAGAAAAAATACTGAACCTAATAGTATTTCTCTTATAATATGAAAAAGAGAAGATATTTCAGGTATTATGCTATGCATAGGTCATTATGACTTACATAATTAGTTTTATGTAAACAGAATTGTCATGTCTTGTGAGTCTGACCCATTCCATCCTGTGAACTAATGTTAGAGATATTAAAATAATTTTTAAAATTTTCTTTCATCGGACCTTGTTGATAAGAAACTCTACTTGCAAGTAGAAGGGTTACATTAACCTTTATTACAAATATGCATAGTATCTCACTTACTATATTATCTTGTATATTTATTAGTGTTAATTAAAATGCATCAAAACATAATAAAGAGGTTTTCTTTTAATGTTTATTTATAACAGTATGAAATATAAACTGAGATTTTCATTAGTAGGTCCAAACTCTTTACCTTTGCAATAACCTGGCTACAGCTATTAAAAATGTGTCTTTCTAATTAGAGAAAATGCTGCCTTTTATAGCATCATTATATATAATGATAAATTATGAAACAATTTTATATTTTCTTTAAAAGAAAAAAAGACTTCACAATTATAACTGATTAGTGTGAATAATAATGCATTTTTCTAAAACTATCCATTAAGATCATATAAAAGTTGACTATATAACAAATGACAATACATACAAATGACTATAAATAACAAATGACAATTTTTCCTAGTGTTATAATATCTGAGATCAAACACTTCTATAAGATTCCTCACTGGTTCAAAATTACAGGTCAGGATTTATATCTATGTTATTTCTCACTGTTTCTTAATTAAAGTTCAAATATTGTCATATATTTGGTATCACAAAAAGTAATCAAAATTCTAATGACAAAAATTCTAATAAATAAACCTTCTTGATGGTGACAGAATGATGGAATCATTGGTCGCTAATCACTTTTACTATTTTAGAGAAATAATTGTCAAACATATTTAAATTTCAAAACAGAATACTACCAGGGCCATAGGGTGGCACAAGCAGTAGGGCTTTTTCCTTATATGCTCTAACCTAGGACGGACCACGGTTCGATTCCCTGGTATCTCATATGATCTCCCAAGCCAGGAGTGAACTCTGAGTGCATAGCCAGGAGTAACTCCTGAGTTTCACCAGGTGCGCTCCCCCCAAAGAATACAATCAATAATCTCTACTTAATCACCAATTCTGCAACATTTATCATATGTAATTAAACTTGATATCTCAAATGACCACTATACCTGTGCTCAATTTTTACGTCAACACATCATACTCATTTTGCCAACACAAAATTGATGACATATGGAACAAATATTTTGAACTTTTTGTTGGATCATAGTATTTCCTATTGAAGTTAAGACTAAGAAAAAATTCTTATGACGTTTTTGAATAGATTGATCATGAGGACCAGGAATAGCACTACCTAATTCTTATTAATAAAATGTGTTTAAAATTGATTTCAACACTTTATAGAGCTTATTTTAGTAGGCTCATGATGTTTTATGGATTGTTTAGGACAGTCTTATCTTATTTAAAATATTCACTTAATTTCAACTGGATGGCAACACATCTAAAATTTCCTTTGGACTTCATCGTCCAAGGTAGTAAATTGGTATAGTTAGCAATTGATACAGACTATTGACTCAGACCTGAGTTATGTTTGGCAAGGTAATGCTTTCTAATGGCATTTCTATTTGGCTTTAGTTCTTAATATATAATGTTTCCATCTTGAAAGACTATCCAAAGATCAATATTCCCAAGTGCTCATGTAGAAGTACAAATTTAAAAGTAAGACAACCTAATTTCTATTGCAATTTAGTGGTCATAGCAGTTTAACTATACTCAATGCTATGAAGATCTAGAATTTCTCATTTGGAGAATCCTAAGGTCACATTACAGCATAACATGTAGAATGGATTTTGTTGAAGTCACTTTGCAAAAATAAATCTTATCATGGTTAGTTTTTGATGATAATAATTTACATCACTCCTGCAGGTAGAATATATTCACTCTTCAAGAGTTTGCATTATTCTATCATCAGTTCAAATTTAGACAGCAATTAAAATTCTAGGATTTCATCAATTAAGGGCAAGTTGGCTTCTGATATTTTTTCACTAGAAAGGACTTCTTTTTGTATCCCACAGTTTTCTCAGTATACATTTTGAACACAGAAAGGCGGAGTATCTCAGAAAACATTAATTCCTTGTTATCTTTGTCAATTTTGATGTCATGATATAGTTCTGAAATGAGACCAAGAATAAAATCAATATTTTATATCAGTATGGGATTTTTAAATTATATCAGTAATTAAAATATAAAGTTTTGTAAAAATAGAGGAAAAACATGATTAATTAATTTTCATATAAATCAAATCTAAACTCAACAAAAGAAAGTACACGTTTTAGTGCCATGAAACTCTTATAAAAGTTTTCATATGGTGAGTTGTCAAATAAATCTTAACAAACATATATCTACTACAGTCAAATTAAGCTTGACATTAATATAAACAAATCTCCATGTATTTTAATATTAAACAATATACCTTTTAAGTTATGGGGCAATGAAGAACAATGAGAAATGACAAATTATTGGAAGAAACTGGAGTACTCAATGTACTGTATATCAAAAATGGTACTATATATCAAAAATGGAATGAATCTCATCAAAACAATGCTTGTGGGAAAAGTAGAGCTGAAAGAATACATTATATACATATATGTTTAAAGAAATATTAAAATTAAAAGGTCTATGCATCTATTTCAGTGAATTAGAAAATAAACTGGATATTTTGCTTATGAATAGAGAATAATAATAAAGTGGTATAGTATCAAAGCAAAATTATAGAATTATCAGGTAGAGACAATTAAAAATTCTGGAATAGATATATCTGGTGTAGAAAAACAAATATGCATTTGTATAAGCAAATACAAGATTTGTTTCTTTAAAAAATTCTAAACATGTAGGAAGCTACTTAAAAATACAGAACAGATATTTTACGCCAATAATGAATCATGGACATTGTTATATCAGAGGAACCTTACAATTATTAAAAATTCAAAAACTACAAAAACATTATTGAATATTAACTATATTGATCCCTGATATTATCACATTTTCACTATTGCAAAAGCCTTAAACTAAGACTAAATATTGAGTCACATACCATAAAGAGATTGGGATTTTTATTCATTTTTCTTTAATTAGGCTAAGTTTGTAAATACTTTGACTACTGAATAGGATAGATGAGATGCCACGGTGCTTCCAGTGTGAGGGTAGGAGAATTGGTCATATAAGGGTCATTAAAGGCTCCATAGCATCATTCTTGTTTTGCTGTAGGAACAGTGACACTTAGAATTCC
This sequence comes from Crocidura indochinensis, assembly GCA_004027635.1. NCBI lineage: Eukaryota > Metazoa > Chordata > Mammalia > Eulipotyphla > Soricidae > Crocidura > Crocidura indochinensis. The sequence goes on along the minus strand of PVKC010024621.1, from coordinate 687 downwards.
GTTGCCTCTTTAGGGTAACTTACATGAGTCTGACCTCCAATGAAAAAGCTCAAAGTTTATTCAAACAACAGCCCAGTTGTATTCTGATTTCATGTCTTTACATGCAGATGATGGAAAAGATGATTCAGGGCATTCTCTTTAGCTTCAGTCTTTGTGCCCTGTCCAAGTCCCTAACCCTAGACACAGACTAAGAAAATAGTTAAGCATTTACCCTCTCTCTGTTTAGAAATGGTCTGTGATAGTCAAAGATAAACTGAATACTTGGAACCTGAAAATAAACCCATCAATATTTTCCTCCTTCCATGATTTCTCCCTTATACCCTTTCATGGAAAGAAAATGATATTTTTTTTAACTAATGGAGAAGAAGGACCTCTAAAATGGTGCTTAGGAGGCTATGAGAAACCTCCTCACCTCAATTCTCTGAAAACAAAACAGAGGTTCAATACTAGAAAACTGCAGGGCAAGAGTTCACCTTGTTAGCCAGGATTTGCACACTATTTTTATGTTCTGATATAAAACAAGGGGTTGTTTCAGTGTATTTTGTTTTTGGAGGCCACAAGTGGTTGTGCTCTGAGCTTACTCCTGCTTTCTACTCAGAGTGAACTCCTCATAGTGCTTTGTGGACCTCATGTCATTGTGGGATATAATATATTCAGGGTAAGTGCCTATCCTTATCCTTTGCACTA
>PVKC010024620.1:0-16814 GCA_004027635.1 Crocidura indochinensis | reverse complement strand
AAAAAAAGAAAGAAAGAAAGAAAGAAAGAAAGAAAGAAAGAAAGAAAGAAAGAAAGAAAGAAAGAAAGAAAGAAAGAAAGAAAGAAAGAAAGAAAGAAAGAAAGAAAGAAAGAAAGAAAGAAAAATGCTGTCCAGATTAAAGTGGCTTCAGATATCGGGGATAGGAAACATGTTAACTTCTGACACTATTTCCTTTTCAACTTTGTCCCCCACCATCATGCTTTGACTCCTATCTGAAGTCTTCAGACTGTTATTCACACTTTCCTGTGAGTCTCAATACAAGATCAGCATCAAAAGGATGGAGCAGAAACTTCTGAGGCTGAGGGTCATCCTCTCACTCCTCCCACATGCAAAAAGCAGTTAGACACAGTGCCATATGCAAAATCTTCCAACTACATAATTCTAGGACATATCTAGGACACATTCTTTGTCCATACAAAGATCATACCATTATTTTCCCAGAGAGGTTAACTCAAATTTAAAGAGGGGTATTTTAGACATGGGTGGTGGGGTGGGGGTTTCAGCATCTCCACGTGCTCTATTCTACTGGCAATCACAAAAACTCCAAAGACTGAATCAGAAGACACAGTTGGGCAAGTCATGCTGAAATTAAACAGAGTATCCTTTGGAGGTAATTTGAGTTCTTCTTCCTGAAAATAGGGGGAAATTTCTGCTCCACCTGACAAATTTTATATCCTTTCGGACTTGTTAAATATTGCCGCTGGAATTGAATGTCATTTAACGTTGGAGAGAAAAATCTGCCAGAGTGATTTGATTTTTCTTTAAAGAATCATTAAAATGACAACCCCTGGGGCTAAGTGGAGTTTCCTGGCTTTATTTGATGTCTTCCTCATATTCTCCAGGACAGACACAGTTAACAGACATCCTCCGCCTTTGATCAGGCTTAAATGCTGAAGCTCGCAGTGCAAATGGAAGGTAGTTACTCCTCGTTCTGCCAAACCTAAATCAAGGATTACCTCAGAAACATTCCAGTTTAACCTCTTCTGACCCAATGTCACAAAGACATATGTCCAGAATATACAAAGAACTGACTCAATGCAAGACTATTATTCCACTACAATTTATCTCATTCTCTGTGAAGGTGTGTAGGTGGTTCTCAGTTTTATTATCTTTGTCATGAGTCACTAATATTGCCTCATGTTTGAAACTGTCTACCCAAATAAAAACAATTTATTTTCCAAAAAGAAGACAGGTTGTTTGTTATTGAAGACCAAGTCTAATGCTGGATTTAAGAGAGTATTACCCCTTCAGAAAATTAATGTATTCTCAAATAATTGTTCATATTTTATATTTTTCCTCCTTTACCCTGGTAAGTCTTTACAAATACATATCTAAGGGTTAAGGTGTGTGATCTAGATACCAAGTACTGGCTTTTGAATGGCTTTATAACTTCATAAGAAGGTATAACTCCTTCAAAGGGGCCATATTCTTCAGTCTCATTCTTGTTTACTATTTCCCATTGGCATTCCTTGCCTGGAAGTTGTAATAGTCTTCTAACTCGTGTATTTGAATCTGTATTGTTACCTATGCTTGGGTCATCTACCTGTCCTGCAATGTGCCTTTCATTCCAAACTGTTCTAATCAGGCATCAGGTCTGCTATCCACACACAACATACTCTATATCCTGGGATATTAGATAGTGCTTCTTAAAACTCTGATGTGTCTCTTCAAAACTTGATGTCTTCTACTTTCAAATGACGTCAACACTCCAATTTTTGATGCCCTGCTCTGAGATCCTTTTCTCTTCTTTGCCATCCTAGATAGTCCTCAGCTCCACTTCCTCTCAGAAGGTTCTTCTGCATCATCTACTACTTACTTATATTGCCTTTTGAAAACTCCTGCAAGTGCTTTTAGAAAAGAATTTGTGCGCCAGTAGACAGACTTCAGAGCTCTGAATGTAGACATGCATTCTCAGTTTTTTAGGTGATAGCATGTAACCTTGGGATTCTCATCTGATGTGTCACCATTATTCTCTCTCTTGCAGAGCTACTATGAGAATTATGTGTTATGTGTAAGTAAACAATACATCAATATGTTTATGAATGTGTAACATAAAAGCATAATTCTTATAGGAGCACATATGCATCTACATAATCAGATATGTTCATATATGTATAACATATAGCACATAATTGTTATAGCAGCATATATGTATATAAACAAGTATGTGGATAGTTTTATATGCATACAATTATGTATATGTATATTTCATTTAATTTTATAGAATATTCAATATGTAAATATATAATTTCACATGTACAAATGCTATAAAGTGTCTAAAGAGGCAAAGAATCATGACTTTATGCCAGCACACCTGTTAGATCTGATAGATATGATATACATTTTGCTTCCTTGACTAGATCTTGGAATCTTAGAAGACTAAATTGCTCCCATTCTTAGGACCTAATAGAATACTATATAAAGACTATCTGAAGCGAGTATTTGAAGTGAAGACTTCTCAGCAAGCACTTGAATAAGAATTTTTTCAGGACTCTATTTTCAAAAATCAGCATTTTTACCTCATACATTAGAAATGTAAAACCTGGAACCCGGGAGATAGCATGGAGGTAAGGCATTTGCCTTTTATGCAAAAGGCCATCGGTTTGAATCCCGGTGCTCCATATGGTCCCCCGTGCCTGCCAGGAGCAATTTCTGAGCATGGAGCCAGGAGTAACCCCTGAGCACTGCCAGGTGTGACCCAAAAACCACAAAAAAATGTAAAACCTAAAAAAAAAGCATCAGTAACCACCAAAATAGTTGGTGCCAGATATGAATGAAACTTCAAGTTCTTCTTTGGGATTTGCTTTCTATTCTATTTTAGCTTTTTCCTTTATGAATTGGAATCCATCTTGGCTAATGACACTTAGAGAAAAGGCTACTTGAGGATTGTACCAGTGAGTGATGTGGTAGTTCCAGTTGGAAAGTGCAATCACAATGCACAACAACCCTGACAGCTTCAACTTGTGGGTCTATAGCAACAAGAACATTGGGAAGACACACACTTGATCAAGTGTCTTCAGAAAAGTTAAATTGTAAATGTTAACATTTAAGATTTAGCAGATAATTTCTCTATAGTAATAAATATTATCTGTGGACTTTCTACTTAAGGTCCCCCAACCTGACAAGCACAGGGATTAGTTAGAGATTTGGGAAGAGAATTTTACTCATGAGTAAGGGATGAAAAAGCTATATCATTGAACATACATAGTTCACAAATAAAGAAGAAAAGGTGACCTAATTATAAAAAACATAAAATTAAAGCAGCTACTATCATTTTTATCTCTCTCCAAATATCTACAGATTTTTTAATGTGTTTCATTTTTAAACAAACGAACAAACAACACACACACACCTTATTTTTATATGTTTTGTTTGTTTAGGGTTCACACAGCAACTCTAGGGTATTACTCTGCTTCTAGGAATCACTTGTGGTGGACTCCATATAGAACAGTAATGCTTGGGATCTAATCCATGTCAGCTATAACCAAGGCAAATCTCTAACCCTGGGTACTATCGTTCAGGTACCACATCTGATCTAATAAAAAGAATTGCAACTCTGGACTTTAGAAGGTGCTTATCTTGAATGGTTCCAAGTGAAAATGATTCACACAGCAAAATAGCAGAGCAGGTGAAAGAGGGTGCTTGAAAAAGCCCAAATTGGGTACTACTAAATATTACAAGAGTGAAGCAGAAGCTGAAGACCAAGATATCCAGAGAGAGAGGAACTGAGAACAGAAAATTAAAGTATTTCCTTGTTTCTGTGGCCATATAACAGCTGTAGCTTCCATAGGATAAAGTACCGAGGCCTCTGGAATACTCAGTTGGCCCATTGGTGACATAAATGAGCAGAGACAGGGGGAAATTGGTAACACTCATTTCTCATTCATTTGCCAGAAAAAAGGTCTCTGTGACTTAGAGGCAAGATCTTGATACTTCACAGGCCTCTGGTAGTCTAAGGATTGTTGGGGATGGCTAGAGACCGAAGACATTCATGATTTGGAGAATTACCACTAGCTTGTTGTGACTATTCTAAGGAAAATATGCTTGATAGGCCTGACTATCTTCCACTGCAAAAATAAATCCATATTAGCTCTTTCCCCAAACTAAACTTCATCATCCCAGCCTGATAGCAGTTGCTGACTTCACAAGCTTCCCATGAGGACAAGCTCATTCTAGAAAAGCTCTGAACCTCGGTGTGTGTAGTGAATGATTTTTTCCTAACTAAGGCTAGAACTTCAAAAATAATTATAGGCATGCTGCCTCCTGCCAATTGTTCTGCCACTGACAGAACCCCCATTTCTAAATCTGTGGCACACTTTGATCACACCCATAAAAAACAGGGGCAGAAATACTGCCGAGCTGACCTGTTTTTCTAACTTTGTCCAAAATTAGGAGAAGCAATGAGTGTCAAAAGAGCTTAAGGACCTTTAATATCAGGGCTCTGGGGTTAGGGTGGAACCAACCTCCACTCTGGCCTTCCCTGAAGTAATTAACCACGGGAGGCTGCCCAATAGTGTGAGAAGGAAATGGGGATGAAACTATGTAATGGAGAAGATCCCATTCAAGCTATCTTAGTATTTGCCAAGGAAAAAAGCACCTAAAGACTAGAACAAAGTCGACTTCTTTCTATCTGCCTGAAACACTGCATAATTCCCCATGTTGAGAACAGAATACAGTTGCCTCTGAATGATGCCTTGGTAGACTAATACTATAATAAAATGACAATGCATCTTCAAGTTTTTATCCTCAACTAATTCAGGGAGATAGATCTCAAAAAGGGTGGAGAATTATTTTAAGGAAAAACCTGCTTTTTAAGTATATATATCTATATATAGATATATAAAATTTAAAGTGTATATATGTGTATAGTGGCAAAATCTGAACTGTATAATGCCAATGCAAATTTCTGGAATAATTTTATTAAAAGAATAAAATGAAGAATTAATTATAGAATAATATCAAAGCAATATAAAATCACTGACTCTGGAGAGGGATATGAAATAGTTCAGATTTCAATTTAGTAAATGCATCTATACCTCTTGGAAATGATAATTATATATTTATCATTTATTTTCATTTATCTCAATGATAATTATCTATTTTAATAAAAAACGATTGAAGGGGCCAGAGAGAGAGCACGCTGGGTAGGGTACTTAACATGCATGCAGTTTCAATCCGCGGTATTCCCTATGGTTCCCAGAATCCTGCCAGGAGTAATTTATGAATACAGAACCAGGAATAAGCCCTGAGCATCACAGGGTATAGCCCAAAAAGTAAAAAAGAAAAGAAAACAAAAAAGGAGGAGATAAGAAACATCAGTAAAAATTATTACACTTACTGTATTTTCTATAAGACATACCTAACCATAAGACGCACATAGTTTTTAGATGCTTTCCTCCTTTGCACTTAGGCTTCAGCTCTAGGCAGCATTCACTACATAAGATGCATTTGGTGGGGGGAGTTACATATTATGATACAAAAATATGATAACTCTTAAGCCTAAAATTCAAAAATGCTTACTTTAAACTTTAATACAATTGTATTTTTGTGTTCCTAGGATATTGCCCTAGCAGAGGTATAGCTGGATCATATGGGAGCTCAATTTCCAGTTTTTTGAGGAATCTCCATATTGTTTTCCATAAAGGCTGGACTAGGTAGATGGCATTCCCACCAGCAATGAATAAGAGTTTCTTTCTCTCCACAACAGCCAGACTCTGGAAACAAACAAGATGCCCTTCAACAGATAAATGGCTAAAGAAACTGTGGTATATATATATATATATGCATACATATATATATATATACATATATACACACATATATAAATATACAATGTAATATTATCCAGCCTTCAGGAGAGATGAAGTCATGAAATTTTCTTGGATGTACATAGAATCTATTATACTGAGTGAAATAAGTCAGAGGGAGAGAAATAGACACAGAATAATCTCACTCATCTATGGGCTTTAAGAAAAATTAAGGACATTATTGTAATAATGCCCAGAGACAATAGAGATGAGGGCTGGAAGGACCCGCTCACAATATAAAGCTCACCACAGAGTGGGTGAGTGCAGTTAGGGAAATAACTACACTAACAACTATCATGACAATTTTAATGGGTGAGAAAAATAGAATGCCTGTCTTGAAAGAGGCAGGGGTGGGGGGCATTGGTGGTGGGAATGGAATGCTGCACTGGTGAAGTGTGGGGTTCTGTTTATGACTGAAACCCAACTACAATCATGTTTATAATCATAGTGCTTAAATAAAGATTTTATATAGCAAAAAAAAAAAATAGGAGATGGGGGCATTGGTGATGGGAATATTGCACTGGTGAAGGGGGAATGTTCTTTTTATGACTGAAACCCAACCACAATCATGTTTGTAATCACAGTGTTTAAATAAAGATATTATTTAAAAAATAAAATTTAATAAAAGTTTTACTAAAATCGCCACTTTTAAAATATTTTTTCACTTTGCTTTAAGTTATGCATCGTGAAGTCTAATTTTTTTCTTGTGGAATTAAGCTTCAATTCCTGAAGTTTTTCCCCTCCCAATTAACACAGGTTCTGACACCAATTTGTAGGAGAGCAAATGCAGTTTAAGTCAGTGGGATCATTTTACCCTACCCCCCCCCCATTAAAGTTTGACTGTACACTTGGAAACAACTGCTAATTAAAGAGTAATTGTCACTGAATGTGCACTTTTGACTTAATTAGATAAGCGGCTTCCGGCAGGAAAACTAGCTCAACTATGCTCAGTGGGAAAGTCTGAGAGGACCCAGGTACTGTAAATGGGCGAACACCTCTTGCAGAACCTGCGTTTCAATTGTGTGCTCAGCAAAACCTTCATCTAGAACAGGAAAATCATTTGCCTGGCCATAAAAGCACCCAAGTGTGATGGGCCTCCGCCTTTAAGTTCAGTCAAGTTCCACAAGTTTCCACAAATGTAGACAAGAGATGCTTTGCGTTGAGCAAACCACCCTTCTGTTTTACTTCAATGAGATGCTCTCTTTCTCATTCGTCAGATGTAGCTTTTGCTCTTAGCACACTGAGCTCCTTTGTTCCTAGAGACATGTTTCACTCCTCACTCAATATTCCTCTCTACCGCTCTCAGATCTCTAAGGTAAAATTTAGATTAGATGAAACCAACCATTTCCATTTCACCAATACAGATGTCCTTTCTCTGTAATGTCCGAGAAAGTAGAAGACAAATCAAGAAAGTGAGCTGTGGTACCAACCCTCTAGCTGATACAGACTCATGTATTTGTGTTTGAAAGAGGTGGGCATCTTTATAGGAAAACAGGACCAGAAAAGGACATATGGATTTGAATGTATTAAAGCCACAAGTTGCAGCACAGTGTAGATGATTAAATTCATGGTCACACAAGGTATTAAAGTAGATACTAGAGGTGTGATTTACAGGAAAATATTAAATAACTAAGTTTTTGATGCTAAATTTCAAGGAAAAAAATAAATCTTAGAGAAAGTATCTCTTGTCATGGCTCCATTCTGAAAGACTGAAGTGAGAAGAGTTTTTCTCCTTATTTATAAAGCCAACAGAAACTGAAAAAGGGGGCTTGAGCTTGTGAGCTTGTAGTATGTGTGTGTGTGTGTGTGTGTGTGTGTGTGTGTGTGTGTGTATGTGTAGGAACATAAATGTTCACATATTAACTCAAGTGAGTTACTTAACCTCTCTGAGCCTTGGCTTTTCACTATGTGAAACAAGTATTATTTGCAATAGCTGTAAATAAGTGGGTGTGTGTGAGAAATGCTGAGGGAATATAATGTACAAAAAGTCAAAATCTTCCAAAGTGATTGTCATTCTTGTTTGCAATGAAAAGTAATTGAGGGGCATTGAGTGTAGACATTAAAAATTATAGACACACTCTGTTTTGTGCTGTTAAGAGACTGTAGAATTCTAAGAGAGTTGATCCTCAAAAGAGATGGGAGAAGTTATGGCATAGGAGGAAACTGATGACCTTTCTTGATATGGGGACACTACTTTGTAGAGTATACAAATGGGGTCAGAGCAATAGTACAGTTAAAATCCAAATTTCATCTCCAACATCCATATGGTTCTGTGAGCACAGTTAGGAGTGATTCCTGAGTACAGAGCCAGGAGTAACACCTGAGCATTGCCACATGGGTCCCCAAAACTAAAAAAAAAAAAAAAAAAAAAAAAAAAAAAAAAAAAAAAAAAAAAAAAAAAAAAAAAAAAAAAAAAAAAAAAAAAAACACCAAAATTTAAAAAAAGAGTGTGCAAATGGCCTTTAGAAAGGAGAGATAGGATGGTCAGTTGCCTGTTCTGCTCGAAATAAACATTTGGACACAAAGAACAAACAACTTTAACTTGTCATGTACGCCAGTTTGTCAACAAGAAACCAAGGCCTGTACTCATAGAAAACGGGCTCTTAGGAGCTTTGCTTAAGACACACTTTAGAGGCAGTGACAACAATCGCCCACTATGGAACTCAGCTGAGGACTCTTGGACCCTGCTCCTCTATTCTGTACTTGTCCTAGACAAAAGCTGGAGTCTGCCTGTGGCTAGGCCAAAGATAATATCTGAAACTCATATCAGTACTGGAATAAAAGCATGAAGCAAACTGATACCTTTAGCAACTGCAGTACACACAAACGCACACAACACAACTGTGTGCTGCACACAATGTGTTAGGAAATGTTGCTAGACTAAAGAAATCAGAGTTTATGGTCATATCAGCAATTTTTTTTTGTTATCTTTGGGTTATCCTGGGTAACTGTGACAAACCATATTTGATGAAAGGTTCAGAAATGCACCTCCAACACCATGGGTCCCCCTTTGATCAAGCTAGTTCCTCTGAAGCCTTCTAAGAATCCCTGAGACAGCTTTAAGATTGTCCTCAAAGAAAAGCAGATTTGCAAATAAGCAAACTGACCTCATTCTCAACCACAACAAAGAGCAGAACGGTGGTGAGGTAGGCTCTGAGATATTTCAGGAAGCTTGTCAAGAAGGGAGAGAGCAGAGAATTTAAGTTCCTGAAAAGCACCTGGACGGGAAACAACAAAAGATGGCATCTAAAACTGGTAGTGCTTTGCTTTTCTCCTTTTAGAAAACTGAGATGGAGCAAGAAGCCCTCTCAAATGAAATCGTTCTCAATGAATATTTAGAAGGGAAATATCAAGCCTGTGTGACATACAAAAAATAATCTCTGTGCTGAAAGAATGTTGGAAGTCCCCTAGTTCAAATCTTGCATTTTTCTCAATAAACAGTAATATTTAATCACGTTAAAGGGCTCTGCATGGCTACAGAGAAACTGGGTGCTTCTTTTCGTCCAGTGAAAATGAAGATATTTTCCTGTTAGAATTCTAGTTCACTAAATCATATTAATTTAGAAATAATCTATAGATTATAGAATTCACAAAATTTATTTGGGGGGGTGTGGCAACCCTAGCAGTTCTCAGAGCTTATTCCTAACTGAACTCACTCTTGATGGGGCTCAGGTGACCATATGGAATGCCAGGGATCCAAATGGACCAGCCACATGAAAAGCTAGCATCCTACCCTCCGTGCTCCAAAAGCTCTAGCTGCAAAGTAAGGCATTCTCCTTTTCTGCTGTTTGTTTATTTGTTTAATTGCTTTTTATTATTTATTTATTTTGCAGCCACACCTGGAGAAGCTCAGGGTTTACTCCTGAGCATTCAGAAATTATTACTGGCATGACTCAGGATCCTATGAGGTGCTGCAGGGATTGAACTTAAGTCAACCACTTGCCTTACCCACTCTATTGTCTTTCTAGCTCCTTAACAAAATGATTTCTTTGATAGGATAATGTGTCTTTGGTTTCTGGAGAAGCAAAATAGGCTTTCTGCTACCTACAACTCCCGGGAATTTCATTTCATCTAGAGTTTAACCTTTTAGAAAAGCTTTGAGATGAATAGCATTTGAAAAACCTAACCAGAGTCTCTTCTCTGATCTGACTGTGTCTACAGAGACCACTGAGAGGCTAAGCTAGAGAGAGGAGCAGAATCAGTGGGCCTATCCAATCTCTTTTGCTGGCAAACCATCACCCATCAACCATTGCAGAGGTCCTGAGAAGTGCAAAGAGGGACCAAGTGCCACTCACTGTCAACTAAAGCACCGGATCTCTCTGTGAAGTGGTTTTGTTTTCTAATTATCAAGAACCTGGACTCAGAATACATAGCATCCTGTTATCATAAGGCTGTAAATAAAACTTAATTACATACATATATATATATATTAGTAGATCACACACTCTTATCAGTTTATATAGTGATTATCATAAATATCAAGCACAGAGCAGATGGAAATGGAATAAATAACCGACTGGTACATTATTCATGACCTGCAGTTAGTATTTCTCCTGGGCTCCATGCTCTTGAGGAATCTAAGTTCATGTGTATATGATCCCTGTTAAGAGTCAAAGAGTTAATAACTACCTAACGTTTGTTGTAACATTTTGAATGTGAGCATTATAAAAGAGTGAAACATCTGTAAAAAAAAAAAAAGCATACTACATACTTCAATTTATCGACTAAACACCAGAGTGAAAATACATCCAAAGGTAGAACCAAAATATTTTTAGCTTGTTCTGAAAAACGTAAGGAGTAGAACAGGCTGAAACATATTTTGACAATGATTCTCCTGTGACATGAAATATTGTATTTCATGTCAAAAATACCACAAAATAACCACAATGAGAAAAATAAAAAGTGCTGTAAATTTTCTAGCCAATTGGGGCCGAAGCAATAGCACTGTGGATGTAGCATTTGCCTTACATGTGGCTTATCCAGGTTAGATCCCCAACAGCCCGCATGATTCCCTGAGCCTGGTAGAAGTGACCTCTGAGCACAGAACCAGAAGTAACTCCTGAGCACTGCCAGGTGTTGCCCAAAAAACAACTAGAAAATTTTTAGCCATAAGTACATTTTTAGTTTCCTTTGATAGAATCACACTCCAGAAATGCCATTTACTTTCTGAGTGTTTCATAAGAGGTTTCCCAAGAGCACATTCAGTGATGGAGAGAGAGGTGTGGTACTTGTAGATGGTGTTTGAACTCCATTATTGGTATGAACCCATAATACATAAGCCAGCACAGGAGTAAGGCAGAAATGGGCAGAGGAAAGAGCAAGTCAGCAGTACTGATGCTTCTGAAGCCATGGCCATCCCTACTGGAGCTCTGGAACAAGCTTGACCCTGCAGTTTTGAGCACCACTTAAGCCAGCTTGGATCCTCCAAATCAGTCAGAGCCAGGATGCTCTCTTGGTTTCCCCTCAGGCCAGGCAATACCTGTGGCCAAGAGCAATTGCTACTGAATGTACACAACCTGAAGACCATGCTCTAAATTTGAGGGATTATCTCCAAAGATATGCAGCATCTACAGTCGAAGAGGAGATATTTCACTGCAGTTGCTCTGCCATGTCACCAATATTCAACCAAGCTTTAAGGTCCTATGGTATGTTAAGGATGCCAAGTCAATTAGGCACGCAGCTCCTAGTCAAAAATATTAATTTTTAATTGAATAGGGAATACAGAGACTATGAATTCTTAGCATGTAATACTAAAAAATTTTAAGAGTCTTGTGTGTGAGAATACCATGGGTAGGGTGCTTGCCTGGTTATACAACTGATTGGGGTTCAGTTACCAGTATTGCATATGGTCCCTGAACCCAGAAAAAGTCAGCCATGAGCATAGTGGGTGTGGCATAAAAAACAGCAACCTAAACCTTCTTTTTTCTCTTTACTTGTTGCTCTCTCCTCTTCCTTTTCGGTCCTTGTCTCTTCCCTTCTTTCTCCCACTTTTTGCCTCTTCCTCTCTCCCTCCCTTCCTCTTTTCCCCTTCCTCCTATCTCTCACTCCTTCTCCCCTCTTTCCCAAGACATCTTTTTTTCAATCAAACAAAGAAAAGGTCAGACTGACAATGAAAAAATAATGCTATAAAAATCACTCATAATCTTTCCAATATAATGATAGATTAGTCAAAGAAGCTTTCCCAAAAAGAGAAAATATGCTTTAACACACTTGATGAAGTCCATGAACATTTTATATCACCCTATTTAATTTTGGGGGGGTAGGAAGGAGGTGATGGGTCAGACTAGGATGTGTTCAGGGCTTACTCCTGACTCAGAGTGCAGGGATCACTCCTAGTATGGATTTCGGTAATATGCAGGGTACTAGAGATACATTCTAGGTTGACCACATGGAAAGTAAATATGATACCTCCTGTTTCATCACTCCAATCCCTATCTACTTATTGCTCAAAATAGTAAGAATGACATACAAATAATAATAAAAACAATTTTGGGGGTTCTTCAGCAGTGCTCAAAAGGCTCACAGGAGCCTGTCATGATGATTTATGACAAACCAGGCCAGTGGATCAATGCAAGGGCCCAAAGAGGCATTAATATTAGATCCTGCAGTGAAGGGACCATCTACACCACCCCAGCATTTCTCAGGGGCCTCTAGGATTTCCTGCAGCCACAGGTAAGTGTGGTATGAGTGTACTTCTGGCTCTGTGCTCATGTTTGAGGGACCATAGTCAGCTTCAAGGTTCAAACCTGGATTAGTTTCATGCAAGGCAAGCAAGTGCCTTACTTGCTGTACCACCTCTTCAGCTGCCTTCTCTTTTCCCAACTCCTTCACAACCCAAGTTAAATCCTTTGCACTTTGCTTTCAAATTAGCCCTTAGTTTAAAAAAAGTGAAGAATGAGGACCCTGCATTAGTAGCATATTCATAAAACTCAATCCCAAATTGACTGTGTGGGAAAGCTCATCTCTCTACCATGGCAAAATGAGCAGGTTCCTTGAAAAGTTGCCCTGTTTCTGCACCTTTGGGTGAGCTGATATACAAGGAGCTGGCCCCAGACTGCTTAGCAAGACTCAGCAAACAGCTTTGCTCAGGCAAGAACCTTCCTTCCACCCAGCAGTGTATTGAGCTAAAATTCAAACAAAATCCGAACTGTTACTCTTCTCCTTAACCCCCATAATACTGGTCACTTTTCAGGAAAGGGACAAAAATATAAGTTCCATAGTGTCAGCTGTCAGTATGTTCACAGATATTGTTGCAACTGCCACTTATAAAACTATTTGACAGAAATAAATAGTGACCGAAATGGAGATTTCTTAGTTGAGAGAGATAAAAAGAATTTGCCTGGCACTTATCTGACCTGTTGGCAAGCAATCCCCGGGTCCCTCCTAGATGCTGGGAATGCCTTTGCCTTTCCTGACACACAGCATCTAAAATCATAGTGCTGTATTTCTTTTCCAAAAAAGGACACAATATGTGAATACAGTAGTCCACATCTGCAGAAAGCATAAAAGAGTGTGGAGACTGGAAAAATAGCAATGGTCCTTTCAGAAGCTTCCTTCCACATGCAGATGTCAAAGTCTGGCCTGTGGCATCCTCCAACCAACGTCTGAGAACAGGACAAGAAGAGTGATTAAATGGCAGATAATAAAAGCATTGTGACACTTGTACATCAGCTGGACTGTCAGGGTGTGCAAACAGAGTCCCCCACACTTAAACACCAATTGGAGTCATTGCAGAGAGATATCAAGGATGAGAAAAAAGAGTGGTGTTTTCTTTTGTTTTGTTTGGAGCCCTGGAAACATGGTACGGACTGCACAAATATTGTTGTCAGGGTGAGTGGGATAAGTTGTCCATCACATGGAGGGCTTGGAAATAGACTTGACAAGTGACAAGAGAATCATTCTTCATTCTCTTTCCCCAGCAAGCTGCCTCCACAGTGTCAGCCTGCCAGCCAGGTCAACCTAGAGAGGGTTCTACTTGCTCCATGCCAGATACCAAGTCAATCTGCTCAAAGTCTAGACATGGTTAACAGCACTGATGAAAAGTGACCTGTAATCTTTGCCTCCCACTTTTGCTAGAAAGCATTTGGTTCTATGGACTAATGGCTCTATGCTTAGAAGAAAGGTTGAAAGTGCTTTGATTTGAAAGAGCCCAATTGGTGAGCTTCGGTCAGTGCTTGAGGTCACTTCTTAACAGTAGGGGAACATGACTGCATCCATGTGTTCTTGTCTGACCAATGACCACACTTTAGACCTTGACCCAACTCTTCTCTGTGCTATTTTGCTCTCCAGAGTTAACCTGAATGTAGCTCTAGTTTTTACCATCCAGGGAGGTCATCTTGTCTTCTCTGAGTCTTCTTAGGCTCTTCTACTGTGTCAAACTTGCTCATTAATTCCTTTCCTCAGTCATTAATGATTTACAGCTAACGGAAGCATTAACATTTTCAAAGGTGATTTACTTTGAAGCTTGCTGAAGTCCTCTCACTTTCTCCTTTGGTTCTTTTTTTTTTTTTTTTTTTTTTTTTTTTTTTTTTTTTTTTTTTTTTTTTTTTTTTTTTTTTTGGTTTTTGAGTCCCACCCAGCAGTGCTCAGGGGTTACTCCTGGCTCCATGCTCAGAAATTGCTCCTGGCAGGCACGGGGGACCATATGGAGCACCGGGATTCGAACCGATGACCTTTTGCATGAAAGGCAAATGCCTTACCTCCATGCTATCTCCCGGGCCTCTCTCCTTTGGTTCTTAATTTGGTGGGAGTTTTGACCCAGCATCCCCCAAAGTAGTGAGGTGAGAACAGAGCTTTCCTTCCTTGAGAAAGTCACGAGGTAACTCTGAGATTGATCCATGGGACTTTTTTCAATAAAATTATAAAAAAAAATAGATTATGAAGGAACCAACATGACAAAATTTCTGACAAAAATTTCTCATTGCCTGTTCCTCAGAGCCATCATTCCTTCATAGATATTTAGTTCCAGCCCTTCTGTAAAGTCAAGGAATGATTTGCTTATTCTACCTCATCAGTAAATTCTCTCCTCACAGATTAGGTCCTCAAATGGGGGTCTTTGTTCCTTTTCACCAGCAAATATCTATTGATTACTGGGGATATTGTTAATTGTCCCATCTTGGGAACAGCTACTAGGATCTATTGAGTGTTAGATGACACGCAAAGCAAAGATGTTACACCAATTTTCTCTTTTCTTTTCACCTAGCCCATTGATATGTAGAAGTCTACTTGGATATCATTCCACCATTTCTACCTGGTTGAATTTGTACTGATAATTAAAAAAAGTCAATCTGGCTTGATATAGAGAGAGATCATGAGATGAGAAGCCATTGACTCATGATTCTCTCCTGACAGGCTGGTTTATTAGTTTTTCATGGCAACTATTCTTTAGACCCATCCACCTGGGGCTGGTAATACTGAAGGGATTTTTCCACAGGTAAGGGCTGGTATGATGCTGCCTATTGACAATGTACTGGATAGGCCTAAACACAAGGAATCACCTAGGACCAGATTCCTAGTCTTCAGTTGAGAAATCATGACAGAGACCTTCTCTCTTGCCAGCTATGCTCATAGCAGACAGAGAATTGCTACCACACTCACCCATCTTGAGATGCACCCCCAATCTCAAAAGAAAAATTTCACTATAAACCAAGAAGCAGGAAACAGACAAATTCCTTGTGAGGCTCCAAATATCCCCCCACACATGCTGTGACCCAGAGGCATCTGGGCAATTTGTTCTAGGAAAGTGAAGGTCACAATTTCACAACTTACTTTGGCTTTTGGTGGCCCATGTTCAAAATTATAATTGACTCTGAATGGACAATAAAATCTGGTTAACTGTCCTATTTTAACTGTCCCATTGGGAAAGGTGTGTGTGTGTGTGTGTGTGTGTGTGTGTGTGTGTGTGTGTGTGTTTCTGTGTCTTGTCCTGGGAAATGACAGGGGCACTTGAGCACTGACTGAGAAGGCCCCATAAGTTACCACAAGGACTTACTGTTCGCTAGTTTGATGCCAATACATTAAAAACTGCCTTTTAAGAAGTTGGCAGTGATATCACACCATTATTTTTTTCTCTTCATATTTCTTGACTATAAAATATAAATGTAACATATATTTCCAGAAAATTGGCTAAGAACTCTAGAAAGGTACAAAGAACTCAACAGCCAATGCTCACAAATAAAAATCCTCTCCAGTGCTCATGGCTGCTTCTCAAGCCTTTATAGTGAGCTGCTGGTTGGTACCAATTATATCAAAGCATGACATGCTTCTCTTGGTGCCGGGTCCCTTCCACATGGCCAACAGCTCAGTCACTAATGTGTGTTTAGACTCTAACTGTCACTACAATCAAAATAGCATGTAACCTTCTTGAGATAATCAGCTTTTCAAATGCAAGCTGTGAGTTTTGAATCATCTCAAATTGATTTTTCAAGTACAAGGTTATAGAGACAATATGAAGCACATGTCAGCTGATTATGTTCATTTCTAAGTGAAAAGTGAGGAGCAGGGATGCTGGACACTTTTATCTTCTTCTTTCCTTTTCTGAAGGCCCAGGACTTGTTTTGTGGTTGAGTTTGAATTAACATGTTCAAATGTGTAGAGCAGCTAGAAACATAAAAGGAAAACCAAGGTAAGAGAGAAGACATTGAGAAGAGGAGGAAAGAAGGGACAGAATAGAGGAGGAGGGATGAAGAGCAGAGAAGGATGGAAGGAAGAGATGGGAGGGAAGGGAAGAAAGAGAAGAGGAAGGGAGGGAGAGGAGGGAAATGAAAAGGACTAGAAAGGAGGGTAAGGGAGGAAGAGGAGAAAGAAGGAAGCAAGGTAGAAGGGGAAGAAGGAAAAAAGAAAGGAAGAAAGAGGGAAGGAAAGAAGAAAGGGAGGAAGAAAGGACAGTGGGAAGGAAGGTTGGAAGGAAGGATGGTAGGAAGAAAGGAAAGAAGGAAAGATGGGAGGAAGGAAGGAAAGAAGGAAGGGGGAAGAAGGAAGGGAGGG
>PVKC010024619.1:0-16794 GCA_004027635.1 Crocidura indochinensis | reverse complement strand
AAAAAATGGGGAGAAGAAATGGATAGAAACTCTGACAAAGAAGAAATGCAAATGGCCAAAAGACACATGAAAAAATGCTCCACATCACTAATCATCAGGGAGGTGCAAATGAAAACAACTATGAGGTACCACCTCACAGCACAGAGAATGGCACACATCACAAAGAATGAGAACAAACAGAGTTGGCGGGGATATGGAGAGAAAGGAACTCTTATCCACTCCTGGTGGGAATGCCGTGTAGTTCAACCTTTATAAAAAGCTATATGGAGATTCCTCCAGAAACTGGAAATCGAGCTCCCATATAATCCAGCTATACCACTCCTAGGAATATACCCTAGGAACACAAATATGCAATACAAAAACCCCTTCCTTACACCTGTATTCTTTGCAGCACAATTTACCATAGCAAGACTCTGGAAACAATCAAGATGCCCTTCAACAGGCGAATGGCTAAAGAAATTGGTACATATACACAATGTACTGTCAGGAGAGATGAAGCCATGAAATTTTCCTACACATGGATGTACATGGAATCCAACATGCTGAGTGAAATAAGTCAGAGAGAGAGAGAGAAATGCAGAATGGTATCACTCATCTATGGGTTTTAAGAAAAATGAAAGACATTCTTGCAATAATAATAACTTTCAGACACAAAAGAGAAAAGAGCTGGAAGTTCCAGCTCACCTGATAAAGCTCACCACAATGAGTGATGAGTTTAGTTAGAGAAATAACTACATTTTGAACTGTCCTAATAATGAGAATGTATGAGGGAGGTGGAAAGCCGGTCTAGAGTATAGGTGGGGGGGTGGGTAGGGAGGAGGGAGATTTGGGACAATGGTGATGGTTCGTTGCACTGGTGATGGGTGGTGTTCTTTACATGACTGATACCCAAACACAATTATGTATGTAATCAAGGTGTTTAAATAAAAAATATAAAAAAATAATAAAAAAGAGGAAATTAAAAGGAAACAGTGTTTTTCCAAAGAGAATTTTCCAAAGAGATGGTACCATCCTTCCAAAAAAAAAAAAAAAAAACTTCCACCACAAGGTAGCTGCCAGGAGGCAAAAGGGCACCTTCAAAGAAACAGGGAAGCTGTGAGTCCAAACCCAAAGAAGTCTTTCTGATCCAAGGTCTTTGTTGGGAAGAATAGAAGCACTCCTGTTGGTGAAGAACAGGTAGGGATAAGAGGGCAATACAGAGGTTTTTACTGCCCAAGTAGGACAAGCACATGCAAAGAAATAATTCTGATTTGGGTGAAAACCAGTTACTCCAACAATATAATGCCATTTCTTTATCTAGCCATCTATTCTTTTTTTTTTTCTTTTTTTTGTCCTGCCCGCCCGCCCTTAGCCATCTATTCTTGGGCATTTTGGATTGTGCCCAGTTTTTGACAACTGTGAATAATATTGCAATGCATGAAGGTAAATGGAATTATATTAAAGATTGTGATGTCAAATGAGAATCCAGTAATTATATTGAAGAAAACATAAGGCAGAGTCCTTCATGACATTGAATCAAGAAATATCTTTGGTGATTCACTGGCATTTATAACAAAAAATGGAAACAAAGATAAACAAATGAGACTACATCAAAGATGTTTATGCACTTCAAATGAAACATTGACCGGACTCAAAATATACTCCATAGACTGGGAATAGATATTTGCCTACCACTTATCTGACAAAGGGTTAATATCCAAGTATATAGAGAGATCACTGATAGAACTTTACAATAGCTGCATATTTGTAATTCTTGATATTTTTTGTTTGTTTTTTGGGTAACAGCGGGCAGTGCTCAGGGGTTACTCCTGGCTCTATGCTTAGAAATCGCTCCTGGTATGTTCAGGGGACCATATAAGATGCCGGATTCAAACCACCATCCTTCTGCAAGACAAATGCCCTACCTTCATGCTATCTCTCCGACTCTGTAATTCTTGAACTTTATCCATTTCACCTACACCACCACCATCTTCTATCTGATAATCTATTCTCTGTGTCTTCTATCTGGTAATCAATCTATTCTCTGTGTCCATGAGTTTATTTTGATTTTATTTATTCTGCTTCTTAAATTCCACACCTAAGTAAAATCCTACTACATTTATCTTTCTCTGTTGGACTGATTTGACTTGGTAGTGAATTTTGTGGCCCCTGTAACCTTATTGATCTTACTATAATAGCAACACAGCAGTGTGAAAACCAAAATCCCCAAGTAAATGTTTTTGTGCACTGCAGTTATGTCTTGATTTGCTAGGCAGTCACTTTGGGTCGGTGAGTGCTAGTATGAGAGCTAGCTGCGAGAGTCCTGTAATAGTTTGCTTATGGTATTTATCTCCTCATGATTTGCCTTGTGGCTATTTATATATTTTCCTGCTCATCAAACTCTAATTGCCTTACTTCTATGTATACTCCCTTGGCACATGACATACAGTCAGTATTCTGAATGGGTGAAAAAAAATGTAAAGAAGTTTCTTTTTCTGCTCCTTGTCCTTTCCCTTATGGCTGCACTGCTGAAGGTCATCTAAGCAGCCATTTTAGGTGAAGGTGCTCTCTTTTCCAATCAGACCCTGTTCTGTTAATTACTCAATTTGGCCTACCTGTCCAGTGTGGACATCCCTATTAGCCTTTCTAAGTTTAGGCTTTCGGAAAAAGTTTTACTGCTGGAAAACAATGCCAAACCACAGGTTGGTGCTGAAAGAAAGCCATGACGATATGCATCTATTCTGTCTGTATTTCTGATAAAATCTCTCCTGTAATACTGGAAGAATAATCTTAAACATATTTTAGAAGTGTTCATGTTAGATATAAAATTATTTCTAGGGTCAGAGAGATAGTACAGGTGGGTAAGTCACTTGCCTTAAAGATGGCCTAACCAGATTTAATCCTGGCACTGTATGTCCTAAATAACCTTCTAAATCTTACTGAGCACAGAACAGGCATAAGTCTTGAGCACCAGGTATGGTCCAAAATAAAAAAAAAATGTTATTTCTAGGACTAGAGAACTAGTTCAACAAAAGAAGTGTTTGCTTTGTATTTGAGAGTCCTTGGGCTGGCTCCCCAGCACCACATGTTCCCCTGAGTGTATTGAAGTGAGCCCAGGTATTGATTCAGATTTTATCTTTGAGCTTCACCAGATTTGGCATCAACATTTATATATAATATCATATTAAAATTTTTATTTATTATATGCATCTGATAACAATTTAACAGGTAGGAGAGGATGCTATTTTGTCTTGTGATATAATTAAATTAACTGATATCCATTATCATTCTATTACTTCACTAGATTTGTTTTAGTGATAGTAAGATAAATACAATCTAGACTCTCCAGCTTTGATTTGGTCAGAATTAGTCCTTCTGTGGCTCAATTTTCTAAAGTCAGCTCAACATCAGCAGAGAGGGCTTGAAAACCATGGTTGTCTATTTCACTGGAACAATTAAAAATTAAGTCTCTCCCCAACTGGGCTTGCCCTATCTCACTGGAGTCTTATTATCAATTTGTTGTTTGCTTCTCTTCCTATAACAAGTCCCAATAAAGTTGCATCTCTAAGTAAAACTGTTCATGCTCTCTACATTTTCAAACCTGCCATCTAAATCTAAGATGCTTTGGGAGATCATTAATTCAGACATTTGACTGAACTGAGCCCTTTATCCTTTTATTCACACCCAAGTACTAAGTTATACTATGTGCAGGGCAAGAAAACTCAGTAACTCATGGCAAAGGCATTCATTTTACTTTAAAATTTCAGTCATCAGGGTAAAGGGTCAGGAAAGGCCAGGACAGAAATTCTTGCAGAGGAAAATTCCCCAGTTGCCCACAGCCAGTCATCTTCCTGCTGTATAAATCATGGCATTCTGTGAAGTGACAGCTCCAGCAGTAATCAGAGTGCTGAAGAAAAAGGCTTTCTTTGGGAATTCTGACTGTCAGTTGTATTTATTTTGGATCACCCTGACAGATGAATGGCCCTTTCAAAATATCAAGATTCATTAAAAAGACTTTCCTATGTGTGTGCTTAGAGCTGGTCTGGCTCCACTGAGAAAATTAGGCATTCATATGTGAGGAACCCATGTTGCTGCCCATGTCTCCTGCAATACAGGCTGTCTGTGCTCTCTGAAACCTACTGTCTTCCCTGTCCACATCTTCTATATTTCAGACAGAAAGATAAATCAGGTCCTCCTAATTAATATAGAGAATATGAACAAAACAAAGTCTAGTAAGGTTGTTTTTTTTTTCCATTTATTTGCTTGTTTTAGGTAGTACATCTAGAATTCCTTACCTATTTCATTCTTTTTTTGTTCTCTTCATAGGCAGGAATAAGACTGATAGCCAGATTGGAGGATAACCTCTGTTACCTAGAAAAAGGCATGACATTTGATTCTTGGAGCCTTGTCTTGCCTATTATCTGTGCTCCATTTCCTATTCATCACCTCTTCTTGAACCATCTCATCTGTTCCCCTGTTCTCAGAACCCCTTTGATGAATGCTCCCACTTCCACATCTACTTTTTTTACTAGTATCTGCTGTATTCTCATTTCCAGTATCTCGAAGTACAATACATGACCTTCCCTGTAGGAATTACGACTGTGGAAATCTCAAAACTGAGCCTGCTTTCTGTAATCTGGCAGAGTAGGACTACATATATAGTCCTTTATATAATATAATAGTATAATACAGTATAGTACAAGATAGGATAGGGCTTATAGTATATGTATATAGTGTGTATATAACATGTATGTGTATATATTTACTTATATTTTTCCAAAGAAAAGTTAAAGGGTTGGGCTCAACTGGCAAAGCTGCTGACTTGAATGAATAAGACCCTGAGCTTGACTTCTAGTTCCTTATAGCTCCCAGAAAATTTAGTGTGTGATCCTAGTGATGATGATCAAGCATCATAGCTTGATGGTCCCATATAAATAACTACAGAGAAAAAAAATTAAAAGACAGGACTACATTTGGCTATAAATTCTCTACCATGGAGGTTGCCAAAATTGGGCCAGAGGGAATCTTACTTTCATGGCAGCTTGATTACAAGTTTTATCCTAACTTTTCCAGCTGTGTTTCTTATATTCTTTAAGCTGTTCATCTTTGCTCATTACCAAGCATCTATTACAGGCATCCAGACCAGAGATTAGTTGGTAAGATACTATCTGAGTTTTTCTCTCTAAGTAACTCTAAGTAATTAAAAGTCCTCATAGTAGAAGGTCCTTTTCTAAAGTTTTGGTTCATTCTGGGACTTACCAATAATAAGAGAAAGAGCACAAAATATCATTAAAGAAATAATATCTCCCCCCTATATGGTTTGTTATATATAATACTTCAAATTCATGAGATTAAACATATTTAAAAGACAAAAGGGGCCTATGGAAGGTCATAACTCAGTGGCTTAGAAAGCAGGTTGTGAGTTCAATCCCTCTTGCTGCCCATTCTGAGAACAGTTCCAGTGGATCTATCTACAAACATACCTGGCACTTTTCTGTCTTTAATTCTCAATACAGCAGGTTATTTTCAGTTGTAACACAACTAGACACTGCAATTAAAAGAGCAGGAACCCTTAACCCTTTAGGAATACTGCAAACAGAAATTGTGCAAACACCAAACTGAGAGTATGGCATCCAATGAAAACCCAGGGCTAAGTGCATGATGTGTAACCCTAAGCTAAAGTCAAAATTGAAAATAAGAAAGCATGTAGAAGGAAGGGAAGGAGTGGAGAATGCAAGAAACAAGTGTTGGTGAGGACACAAAGAAAAGGAAATCCTTGCATACTGTAGGCAGATATGCAAACTGGTAGAACTACTATAAAAAGGAGTATGAAGATTCCTAACAAAATCATAGAAATACTATATAATTCATTTATTGCTGGAGGTGGCTTCTGTCCTACGACCATGAGTGGTATTTCAATGAATCCACTTCAGAGAGAGTGAGTTGCACGGGTAGCGAAATATGAAATACGAAATAATAAAACCACACAAAATAAATTGTATGAAGACCCATGTCTTCAATAGACAAGAGACAATTTTACTCTTCATGCTGGTGACAATATATACAAGTCTCTGGTATGAAAGTCCACATTGACAAAAGGCAGGCCTTAAAATATACATATCAAAAACTAGCCAATACAGATGAAAATAATCCTCGAGTTAAAAGGGAGGAAGTAACATAAGGAGAAGGAGGTGCTCTAGTTTAGAAAGGAGATTCTTATGACAAAGGATGAGAAACTTATTTTGCTACAATTTGGGGACTAGCCCATAGCAACTAGCAAGAAAGACAGGAACTGTCTGCTTACCAACTGGAAGCTGAAGCAGGTTGCAGGTAGCTGGCTATCACTTGTCTTTGAGTTGCAAATTTACATTGCCAGTGGGGAATTTAGCAGCAGACTCTTTGGTGCTGAAAATTTCCGAGTCAAGACTGAGGCCTGTAGTTTTGGCTGGTATTTTGGCAAGGTAGAGAATGTGCCAGATAGTAAGAAAGAAATTATTATGTCACTATGATGTTATGAATATCAGAAATATTGCCAGTAATCCATGTTGGGGGTAAAATTAACATCCACCAACGGGCCTGCTGGCTAAAATATTTCTTGGGGGAATACCGGCTCACTGCTCCAGGAAAATCATAATAGATACATCTGGAGGTTGCTTCCCCTAGAATGGAGGTGTCTGCATGACAAGGCAATTTATATCCCTACTGGAAAATACAAAACTTAAAATGCAAAGAGATAAATACACTAGAAACAGCCTAACTACCCACCTATAGAAAGATCATTAAATAAAGGAGCTATGGTATATACATGCAATATTATTAAATTGTAAAGAAATGATGAAGTCCTGCCCTTTGCAATATGGGGGAAATTACAGGGTATCTGCTACAATGAAGTACATTAGAGTAAGAAAATGCCTTATAACTTGGCTTATATGTAGTATACAATAAACAAAAATTAGTTAATGAGCCAAATAAAACTAAAATAAACTCGAACTGCAAGGCAGAATAGTAAATACTAGATGGTAAAGAAGTCAGAGTTAGGATAGGGGTAAATGTGGTCAATTATATATAGTAATAGATAAAAAATATTATGTGATATTGAAAAGAGAAGTCAACAACTAGTTACACCAGCCCCCACTGCTGTAGCTCATGGAACTTAAAGGTCAGGTTTTGTAACCAGAATTCTGTAATTTTCTATGCTTATACCTGCTTTTTGTATCTAACCCTTTTTGTCCCAAAAAGGAAGTTTATATCAACCCTAAGCTCATGTGATAACGTGTACTGTCGCAGCGGATGCTATGCCCTTATAAGGAACTTGTATTACCTCAGCGGATGTTATGCCTTTAGAAGAAAATCATCCCTACCACTCTCCCCTTCTTATGGTATATAAGGATGAACAAAGAAAGCCACGTGGTCTTTTGCCTTTGTTCGGTTCTGGACAGGCACTGGACCCTGGCCAGCCAGAATAAAGAACCCACTTAAGCTTTTGCCTGAGTGACTGTCTCTTCATTTCTCTGCGTGGGAGAAGCATCTGTACTACCAAGCCTTTCAGTATATACAAATGTTGATTTATATACATTCAGGAGTATATAACATTGTATACAAGAAGCTCTCATTATTAAAATTACTCCAATCAAAAATAAAGAACAAAACTCCAATAACTGGCTTCACATTCAGTAATGCTGACTGTGTGTAAGGTGGAGCTTGAGACTGATGATTCTGATATGCTGGAATTGAGACTAAAACTTTCCTTCAAAAACAATTGCTTCAGTTAACATTAGTGAGAGTGGTAGTAGTTAGTGACTAGCACTTGGTGAGGTGCTCATCTCATTGGGTAAGATAAGGAGCTAAATGTTGATGTTGGACATGACACTATCGCCTGGCATTTTTGAGCCCAGATATTTACACTTGGTCCTTATAAAACACAAGGAGCCAGTTGATTTTTCTCCTGGTTCCTCCTTCTTTTTAATTTAATTTCCCTTTTAATTTTCTTTTCTTTTCCATCCTTTATTCCTTTCATTTAAAGTTATTTTATCTGGGGCTGATATGTCTACATAGATTATTATTAAATAATCATATGATTAATTGATATCAATTAAGTTATTAATTAATTATATTAATGAAATGTATCAATGAATTATATTAAAATGATGAAGTGACAATAATGACAATACAGTGGATAAGACACTTGCCTTGCACACAGCCAAGCCAAGTTGTTGGGTGTCCCAGTGGTCCCCTCAGGAATGATCCCTAGGTATAGAGCTAGGATCAAGATCTGCACACTGTTGAATGTACCTCAAAACAAACAAACAACCTTTATCTAAGATAAATGGTAAAAAAAAAAAAGAGAGAGATTATCTTAAAGCTAGGTTTTTAAAATAAGTCAGATTGTAACTTCCTTTTTTCTCTCTTTGGAGGGAGGGATTGGGCCACACAAGGCAATGCTCTGAGGTTATTTTTGGCTTTATTTTCAGTAATTACTCCTGGCAGTGGTTGGGAGACCATATGGAATGCTGGAGATCAAACTCTGGTTAACTGCATACAAGGCAAATGCCCTACCTTCTGTACTATTCCCCCAGCCTTTCAGCATCTAATTTTCTGGAAAAGCAAATTCAATTAAGTTTTAAGGTTGATGATAAGGACAATCCTAAAGCAGGGAAGTTGAAATTTCAATTTAATAAAGACTGGTTACCCTCCAGATTCAAACTCTTCTTTTGGAAATTGTTTTTCACTTCAAGACAAAATAGGGTGACTTAAACACAATAGCATTGCTCCTGTCATACAAGCATCTTACTTAACTTCACTCCTAAGCCTGTGAAGCAAATTTTGGGGTGAAAATTCAAATATTTTCAAAAGGCCACAATCACATAGTGACTTTATAGGAGTAACAGAATGTTACTTCCCATACAAATGTATGGGGGCAAGTGTTATAATCTCTCAAATAATTGTTTTGACAATTCACTAGAAGCTAGGAGAGACTAAGAAAGCAATCAGTTGATCACACAAATAATCTGCCCTTTATTCATTTTCTACCTTTGTTACCTTGTCATAGTGACCACCTGGGTAAATCCCTGATATCTGTAGGAACCCCATATACAGCATCATGGAATAAACATAAAAAACAAATACACTGGTACTTTCTGCCTGCTCTAGGTTTGTTCTTTTCTAGTATTATGGTGGAAGTTTATGATATTTATCTTTGATTTTATGATGAATTTATAATGTGTAGTCTAAAAAGATCATTTTTCTTGTGAGTGGAAAGCTTTTAAGATTCCCATCCTGTCTGCATATAGGAAGAACTTCTCTAGTTCATAGAAGGAAACACCCTGTAGCCTTACTGATGAGATATCATGATGTGCATGTACTCATAATGTTCCTACTATACTCAACTTCCGTTAATGTAACCATGATTGTGACTTCTTGCTCAACTGTAGACCTAATTGTCCTACTGTCCGTTATGCATTGGTGTATGTGTAGTCCCACAATGATAAAGTGTAATATGGCACATGACACAGAAGAATGACTTAGCAGAAATGCCCTATAAAATGGCTTGTGAGACCACTGTTCTCTACTGATGTTCCCAAGTATCTTTGCTATCTGGACTCAGCCTAATGATGAATAAATGCCATTTTCCTGCCATAGATTCTTTGTGTGCTAGATTAAGTGAATACCCTTTACTACTTCATCATTTAAAGTATTCTGTTATTTGCTTGAAAGACACTGTTTCTGGATTTCACTCAACCTTCATTTCCCAACTAATAAAATCTCTTCTAAGAGCCTACTTATCCTCAAAGTCAGCACTACCAAGCTAAACTCACTTCATCCTTGAATAATGAAGTCCCTGTTTCTCTGATTAACCAGAAAAGAAAGTAATAATCATGCTTTTTGGGGGGAGTGGTCACACTCAGTGGTTCTCAGGGGTTACTCCTGGATCAGTACTTAGAAATCATGCCTGGCAGTGCATACCATATGGAATGCCAGGAATCAAACCTAGATCAGCCACATGCAAGGCAAATCCCTACCTGTTATACTATTGCTCTAGCTCCAACCATCATCCTTGATGCCTTATATTCTCTTACGTGGAACTCAGTCAATAACCAAGTCTATACCCATTGCTTATCAAGCAGCAGGACCTCACCTCTAGTCCAGACCCTAATCTTCTTTTTAATGCATTATCTCTGGCCAGATCATTCTACAACAGTCCTGACTATGCTGCTTTTCATTTATACATATGCAACAACTTTCCATCACAAAATCAGGTGCAGATACTATAGCTTGTTCTCAGAGGCTTCCAAATTTGACCATTTGCAGGAAGATATGCAGTTTTTTATGTCAAGATAATTCCTTTGATGGGTGCCTTTAAGTTCCTTATATAAAACTTCTCCCCATCTTTTCTAGTTAGTTGTGGCTTCCTGTTTGGTAAGCACTGGGCACATGACACTTCCTCTTTGACATACTAACTGGCTCAGGAATAGGTAGAAATGACAAATTATACTCAATCTCCAAGTTTTGCTCTGTAGGGTTGAGAAAAAAATTCCCTTTCTATTGTGGCTGATAGAAGGAACAATGATGAAAGACTGGAGCTTCCAAGAATGAAATAATAGAAAGACCAGAAAGAAAATCTGACCTTTTAAGACTTGGTGAGAAAAATGGAAACCCAGCGTTCCCTCTGAACTCTCCATAAAGTGGGCCAATAGAACCCACTTCATCTAGTTTCAGTCTGCACATTCAACCCGAAGCTTCAGGACCACTATACTTTTCATTTATTGTGTAAAGTATCTACTCTTGCCCCTCTTACAGTTTGCTGAACTATTTGCTCACCTCTCAGTTTGCACATTTCTGCCTGTGCTTATGTCTTTCTTCCTGACTGAACACAATCTACAACTATTTGGTCAACCCAATCTTTTAAGGTATATTAGCTCTACTTTGGAGTCTTTTCTGCCTTTCAGTCGCATCAGTTCCTGTTCCCATTTGAACCTCCTCCACTTACATCAAATCTTTGCCATGAAGTATTCAATGTTTTTCAACAGATGACCATATTGGCTGCTTAATAAAATAATAATAATTGACTTAAAAAAGAGAAAAAATAAATTAAAATGAGGGGCTTTCCATGTAGAAGTGAAATCAACACGTGGGGCTAGAGCAGAGGTATAGTGGGTAGGGCAGTTGCCTAGCATGCTGCTTCTTACTGAGGTTCCATTCCTAGCATTACCATATGGTACCCAGAGCCTACCAAAAGTGTTTTCTGAATGCAGAGCTAGGCTGGGTTTGCTCCCCAAACAAAAACAACAAAAAAGAAATAATCTAACATTTGTAGGCTTGCAATGATTTGATGCCCTAAGGGGAAAAGACAGGAAATGGCCTCTTACATCATAGCTGGCTTTTATTTCTTCTAACAGGTAGGTATTTCCACTGCTATTTTCTAAATCACACATGTCACCATAAACTATAATTTTGCAGCATAAAATACTGCAGCTTGAATCTGTAGCAAACAGTATTATTTCTAGTTAAAGGGAGGCCTTTCTTTTACTTTTATATTGATTGCATCCTTTTAGATATAGACTTTGTTGTTACTGTTGTTTGGGTACTTGATTTTTTTTTTAAATCAATATCCTAAATTTATTTTACTAGCAACATTTGAATTTCTCAAGTTGCTGCCTTGCTTTCTTCTCTGGAGCACTGCAAACTCTTTGAGCCTTGTTGGTTTTACTCTGACACTATTTGAAAGGAATGTTCAATTGTTCTCAGTGTTTATATACTACATGCCAGTTTCTCCTCTGAATGATTTGCAGTTTTTCTTTGAAAGAAGAAAGGAACATAACAAAAGTCTAAGAGAAGGGTTCTTTCTATAACAGCTAACATGAGTGGTTAACGATAAGAAATCAGTTAAACTCCTTGAATGCCTGCTTTTGCCCCTTAAGTTAAAACAGTATCTTTGATGAAACATGAACTCTAAAGGAATTTTAGGACTGAAGTTTAGACACTTTCCCCTTCACTGTTTTCTACATCTATTTGAAATTTTTATAGTTAAGTAGAGAACAAAAATCAGTTTAAGTAATGCTTCACTTGGTAAGCAGTCTGAAAAAGAAAATAAAGATTGCTTATGCTTTTCTTCCACATTCAATTCATAATTCCACTGGGAAATGTGTATTAGTTCCTTTATTTTTATTTTTATTTATTTATTTATTTATTTTTGGTTTTTGGGTCACACGCGGCAGTGCTCAGGGGTTACTCCTGGCTCCATGCTCAGAAATTGCTTCTGGCAGGCACGGGGGACCATATGGGGCACCGGGATTTGAACCGATGACCTTTTGCATGAAAGGCAAACGCCTTACCTCCATGCTATCTCCCGGGCCCCTATTTTTATTTTTTAATTTTTTTTGGTTTTGGGGCCTCACCTGGTGGCACCCAGGAGTTACTCCTGGTTCTCTGCTCAGAAATGCTCTTGGCAAGCACCGGGGACCATACGGGATGTCAGGATTCCAACTACCGTTGGTCCTGGGTCAGCTGCTTGCAAGGCAAATGCCCTACTGCTGTACTATCTCTCCAGCCCCATATTAGCTTAAAAAAAAAAACAACTAAGAACACAATAAAATATTAGTTTGTAGCCACTTTATCATCAAGTATCAGAAAAAAAGGCAGATTAATGGTCTCTTTCATGCTGTAAATAGGAGAGTAAAATAATTCAACCACTTTGGAAAATAATTTGAAAATATCTGTAAAGTTTAACATTATCCTGTGGCAGAAAACTATGTTTTGATATAAAGCTAAAGAAATTTGCACTGGGAATAACGTACAAAAATGTAGTAAAATATAGTAGCAGCAAACTAACAAATCCTGGAAACAAACAAAATTTCCAGCAAAAGGAAGTGAGGTTAATTATTTAATTTAATACAGCAGTGAGAATGATTGTATTATAACTATGTAATACTGTTACATATGGATCTTCATGATAAACTGTTAGTAAGAAAAAGATCTCAGAAGACTACATATGACAAGATAAAGTTAAATGAAACAAACCTCTTAACTACCTTATTTAAGCATATGATCTTGTGATAAATAAGAAAAGCAAGAGAAAAAGAAACCTTCAACTTACAAAAGGGTTTATTTCAGTCAGGGAAGAAAAGCATATGGGGGAATTAAATTATTGTTGCTCTTCTTATTTTTAGATTGTGTAGAGTTTTGTGGGTATTAATATAATCTTCACTTCAGATGTAGTTTATGAATGTTTACTATATTGACAAGGTATAAAATAAGATGGATTTATTAATGGAACAATGATATTAATGTGCCATTAACAAGATTTATGATAAATTCAAATTTATGCATTAGATTTCTAGAGTTAAAAACACAATTATTTATGCTCTTCTAAAATAACATTGTCTCAATAAATTAGTAAATAATAAAGAAAAATCTAAAAGAATAAAATGAACACTCTGGAGATAAGTCCTGAGTATCAGTGCCTGTCAACACTTTCATGAAGCCAACTTCAATGCTGCCTGTATCCCCATTAGACCAGTCTGGAGCTTGGGGGGTAGGGAGGTAATGCCAAGGCCACAATCTTAAGTACGCAGTTAAATTTATGCCCCAAAGAATTGGACAGTGTCGAATCCTGTCTGGAGCTACCTCCCATGGTTCAAAACTGCATGTGGGAGCTTAATCACTAAGATCACCCTCTTAGTAGAGAAAATTCACCCCCAAGAATGGCAGACATGATGATGAAACTTAGTAAAAGTCCATGAAGCACCAAAATTGGAGACCAGAAAACTCTAGAGAAAAAAGCCTATCAGAGAAAGAATTTAGGGACCATGATTTGAATATTTAATGAGCTAAAAGAAATAATGATACTTGTGCAACAACACATGAGAGCAGAAACAAGATACCTACAACCAGAAGTTAAATAACTGAATATTATTATAACTAAACTTTAAACAACAATAATAAAACTATCAGTCAAAGGCCTCAATTGCAGAGTGACAAGAGCTGAGAAAAAAACATTAGGGTGCTCCATGTGTTGGGGTTTGGGGATCAGTCCCCCTCTCTCGAGCAGCGTCCTGAGCATTTCAAGGAGAGTCAGAAGTCAAATTTGCAAAGGGTGATTAGTTTTCTGGTGCCAGGGTGACACTCAGAGCAAAGACCCTGAAACACAAAACTCACAACTTTTTATACAGCAAAGGTACAGTGTCAATGTTATCTTACTCCATGCCACAGACAAAGCCTGGTTCTTATCTTAGAATAACATTTTAACTCAGGAGAACATTTATCACAACAAAGAAACAACCACAAAAGTTAACAGTGGGCTAAGGGAGAGATGGTTTCATCCTTTATTATGCAGGGTAGACATTACATTTAGGGCTACATTCCTACCCCACCCTGCAATTCTATTCCTAGGGTGGCTAGCTTATTGGGATCTTTAAGAAAAACAGACCCTGAGTGAGTTGGGGGCATATGGCGCCTCCCTTGAGTGGGATTTCTCGCTTTGTGCTGACCTGAGGTTTGATACTCAAAACGAGAATTTTTAAGACCAGGAGGTATGGGGTACCTTCTCCCCTGGAGATAGCTCATCTTTGGTTGTCACTGGCTTGTGACTCTGGTTGAACCAGGTGAGAATTGAGGGGAAATGGCCTTATCAGGCCTTTTGTTGTTTCTGACTTATAACAGCCACAGTCAGAGTCGCTGAGAGTTTTGCAGGGGAAACTCATAAACCAAAAAGAACTCCTTATTGGAAAAACTCTTTTCCTTTTCACATGGTGGAATGAAGGAAACCTTTAGAAGCCAACAGAAGATGGAAGAAAAACTGAAAAGAAGTGAACAGCATACACAGGAATAAGGGATGGTTCAAGAGATATAAAAGAATCATTGAAATCCCCCATCATAACACGTAGGGGAGATTGATGAAGACCCAGTGGTTCAAGAAATAAGAGAAAAAAATCTTCCAGAATTTTGGAGTTCATGTATCTATATTCAAGAGAGATGAAAATTTGTAATTTTCCCAAATAGACCACATGCAGGCCTATAAAATATACTTCCACAAAATCAAGAATTAAATTATACTAGCTACCTTCTCAGATCATAATTCACTGAAATTAGAAGTGAATAACAAGCAGATGCAGAGAAAAAATGTAACACCTGGAAATTAAACAATCCACTGAAAATCAGTGGATCAGAGATGAAATTAAAGAGAAAATCAAAGTATTCCTGGAAACAAATAGGAATGAAGACAAAATTATCAGAATTTATGGAACACAGCTAAAGCAGTATTGAGAGGAAAATTTATACCTTTGCAAGCATTCATCAAAAAATAAAAGGGATCTACATACTCTACCAAAAAGCTTCTATAAACAATAGATTTATAAAGCAAAGGGCAAGCTACACAATTAATGCACAAAATCAATGACCTTCTTATATACATATATGCTAGAGAAGAAATAGGCATTAAAAAAACAAGTCCATTCACAATAGCACCACAGAAATTCAAATACCTTGGAGTTGACTTAACTAAAGAAGTGAATGACTTATAGAAGAAAACCATAAAACATTGGTTCAAGAAATAAAAGGGGATACAAGGAAAAGGAGACATATACCCTGTTCATGGCTTGAGAAGATTCACATAATTAAAATCGCAACATCTTCTAAAGCATTATAAAGATTTAATGCAATAGCTCTAAGGATATCCATGACATTCCTCAAAAAATGTGGATCAAACTCTCCTGAAATTCATTTGGAATAATAAGCACCCAAGAATAGTTAAAGCAAATCTTAGGAGATAAACAATGGGAGGCACCACTTTCCCCAACTTTAAAATGTACTACAAAGCAATAATTATAATAATAGCATGGTATTGCAATTAAGACAGAATCTCAGATCAATAGAATAGACTTGAGTGTTCAGATAATGACCCATAGACATACAATTAATCAATCTTTGACAAAAGGGGAAGAAACTCAAAGTGGAGCAAGAAAAGCCTTTCAACAAGTGGATGCTGGGACAACTGATCAGTCACATGCAATAAAACAAATCCAGATCTCTACCTAACACCTTGAACAAAATCAAATAAAAATGGATTAAGGGCCTTGATATTAGACCTGAAACTATAATATATAGAGAGAGAATAAAATGAAGGAAAAACACTCCATGACATTGAGACTGAAGGTATCTTCAAGGAGGAAACATCACTGTCCAAACAGGTAGAAACAGAGGTAAATAATGGGATTACATCAAATGGGCAATGCAAACTGCTGGCAAGAATGAAGAATAAGAACATTCATTCACTGCTAGTGGGAATGAGAAAAAGTGTAGCCACTTTTCAAGACAGCTGGACAGTTTTTTTCTAAACGAAACATATTCTTATTATACAATAAAGCAACTGCCTTCCTTGGGATCTACCCAAATGACATAAAAGCTTATGTCTATGCAAAAACCTGCACACAGACATTTATAGCAACTTTATTCATAATTGTCAAAACTTGGAAGCAACCAAAATGTCCTTCACCTGGTGGGAGGATTAAATAAAATCCTTATAAGGAAATATTATCCAGTGCTAAAAAGAATAAAAACATATAGAGAATGCTTAAATGAATATTACTATATCACAAAATGCAAAAAAGAGAACTTGAAAACACATTTGCATTATAAATGATGCCAACTGTATAATATTCTAGAAAAAGCAAAACTACGGAGACATTAAAAGAATAGAGGATGCCAGCAGTTAGCAAGAAAGGGGAGATGAATAGATAAAGCACAGAGAAATTTTAGGACTGTTATGGACATGTTATAATGGAGAGCACATGACATTGTGTATTTGCCAAAACCAAAAAA
>PVKC010024618.1:0-16763 GCA_004027635.1 Crocidura indochinensis | reverse complement strand
ATAGAAGATGCTAGGAATCTCATTTCTTTTTGACCTCTCTGTAAGTGATATATTGAAGAATAGATAAAGATTCAAATAGTGGGGCCAGAGTGATACCTTGCACCTGGCTGACCCAGTATGGGCCTTGGTTTGATCCCGGTGCCCCATGTGGTCCCCCAAGCCTGAGCACATAGCCAGGAGTAACCCCTGAGCATCACTGGGTGTGGCCCAAAATACAAAAAAAAAAAATCCTCCAAAAACCCAAATCCAAGTAGTGATATTGTCAGTATATAGGGATGTGCAGTGCTATGATAAAGGTGAAGACTAACTTATTTTTCTAAGGTTGGAAAGATAGTACACTGGGCATGGTGTTTTTCATGTGTTTTTGCATGCCTTGCATGAAACTGACCCCAATTAATTCCCAGCACATGAACAATAAGCCAAGAGAAAACCCTGAAAACAGCCAGGTGTGGCCTGAAGAGTCACCCCCCCCATTAACCCCTCATTAAGTTATTTTTCTATCTGTTTTATAGTTGGTCCTGAATAAATTTAATGGAGTTGAACTACTTTTTCTTTTGTTTTGTCTTTAATTAAGAACCATGCTTTTCAAAGTTATTCATAGTTGATTTTTAGGGATATATTTCAACACCAATCCAACTAGCAATGTCAACTCCAATCACCAATGTTCCTAACTCCATCATCCCCCAAACCTTCCCCCAACCTCCACCCTCAGCCTGCTACCTTGACAGGCACGTTACAAAGTTTGGTGGTTGCAGCTTAGATATCATGTTTTCAGTGTTACTCAATCTTGCTTTGGCTATAGAGCTATACCACTCTCCACAGCACCAGTATAACCAAAGTCCCTATCCCTGTTTCTCCATTTTTTTCTTCTCTGTTCTTCTCCTCCCTCAGCTCTATAGGTGATCTAGGTACCCCTTACTACCATTCATTTCTAATATAATTATTTCATATAAAACGTAATTAAGATCTTCTGCATTTGTCTTTTTTTCTTTTTCTGGTGTACTTCACTCAACATATCTTTCAGTTCCACGGGTTGTAGCAAATTGCATGAATTCATCATTCCATGTAGTTTTATAGTATGTCATTATGTATATGTATCCCACCTTCATAATCCATTGCTCTTTCACTGAACACCTAAATTTTTGGTTCCATATTTTAGCTATTGTTTATTCATTGCAGTAATGAATAATGGTGTGCATATGTCCCTTTAAATTAATGTTTTTAAGTCCTGGGGATAGATGCCTAAAAGTGAAATTGTTAGTCATATGGCAGCTCAATTCTAAGTTTACTGAGAATGATTTTCCATAGAGGTTGTGAGGGGAGAGAGGCCAGGAAATAAGATTTTTCTAAGCTGGCCTTGAATATAAAGAAAGTCTCTATTTAGAGACTTGTGTCCCTGCAGTTATGAGTGCAGGAGAAAGTCATCCAATCAAACAACCTCTCTAGGCTAATAGTGCCACAAGCATTGCAATTGCTATCTTTCCATACTTCCTGATTTAATGATACTATGGGCATTGCTAGGCTATCATTACATGCTTCCTGATTTACTAATGCCATGGGCATTGTAACTGCTATCTTGGTATACTGTCCAAATCAATGATGCCATGTACCTTGTGACTGCTGTCTCTGCATACCATCTTGCTGCTGTAATGTCTAAACTGTGTTACCCACATTCTGTTTCCCATCTACAATTTACCCTTAAAAGCCTTGTCCCTACCTTCAATAAATGAAGTCCATTACTCTGACAATGCTTCCCTGTGAGTGGTCTGTGGCTCACAGTCTTCTCTCTCTTTCCCAAGTCCGACCTGGAGGCCACAGGGTGGAAGAGACCATTACCCACTCTTGCATTGGCATCATTGGGGGACCTGGCGCCAGAACCCTACACGGTTGATTCAGGCAACATTTCCATTAGTAATGGTTGACAGTTCCTTTCTCACCACCAGCACAGATTGTTCCTACTATTTT
The DNA here is from genome assembly GCA_004027635.1 of Crocidura indochinensis. Classification (NCBI taxonomy): domain Eukaryota; kingdom Metazoa; phylum Chordata; class Mammalia; order Eulipotyphla; family Soricidae; genus Crocidura; species Crocidura indochinensis. The sequence continues at coordinate 14,798 of PVKC010024618.1, read as the reverse complement.
TGATATGTGTTTTTTCTCACTGGTGTGAGATTATCTCATTGTCTTAATTAGGATTTCCCTCGTGATAAGTGACACTAAGCATTTTTCATGTGCTTATTGATGATTCACTTGTTTTCCTCTGTCCATTCTCTCTCTCAACTTTTGATAGGATTTTTGAATTTTTTTGCTTGATCTTTGTGAATACTTTATATGTCCTGGATATCAATCAAATGATTGATGCTAAATGCAGAGTTTTTTTCCCATTCAGTTATTTGCACTTTAGTTTTAGCCAGTGTTTCTTTTACCATGAAGAAACTCTTTAGCTCAATGTAGTTCCATTTGTTTATTTCTTATTTTGTTGCCTTTGCCAGTGGACTTTGTCTGGAGCATTCTACCTATATTTTTCTCAGTGTATTTTATAAGTTCCAGTTGGATTTCTTGGTCTTTGATCCACTTTGAATTGATTTTTGAGTATGGTGTGAAATATGGATCCAGCTTTAATTTTTTACATATGGTTATACAGTTTTCCAAGTAACGTGTTGAAGAGGCTATTATTACTCTATTTTATGCTCTCAGATCTTTTGTCAACTTAACTTTCTAGGGGCTGGAGCGGTGGCACAAATGCTATGGCATCTGCCTTGCCCGCACTAGCCTAGGAATGACTGTGGTTGGATCCTCTGGCATCCCATATGGTCCCTCAAGCCAGGAGTGATTTCTGGGTGCATAGCCAGGAGTTTTTGGGTGTGGCCCATAAACCCCCCAAAAAAACCTTTCTATATATAAGGTTTTGCTCTTGTTTATTCAATTTTGACCCATCAATCAGAGTCTATCTTTAATCCAGTATCATGCAGTTTTGGTCACTATTGCCTTTTTTTAATATAAATCATTATTTAAGCACCATAATTACAAGTATGTTTGTAGTTGGGTTTCAGTTATAAACAGAAGATATGGAGGAAAGGTGCCTACACTCACTCCAAAAAAAGCCTTGATGATATCTGCCCCAAAACCAGCATACTGAAGTTTAGTCAGATTGGTGTCCCTGAAGTGGACCATAGAAGGGCATGGCCATTGGGAAAATGTTGATTGTGGGTGATGGAGGCAATAGGAATGGTTTTGATAGGGTAGGGGCTTGGCCTGCCCTCTCCTCCCAAGATGGCCACCATTCTGCTGCATGGCCAGTGTATCCATGATTTTTCATGGCTTGGTTTGCACCTTATTTAAGAAAAGAGTGAGTCTATGGATGGCCTGGTTCAAACATGGTGACTATGTTTGTGGGTCTTGATCTCTTTCTTAATGCAATTGTACTATTAAAGAGCAATGATCTAAGCCCATTGTGAAGAATATAATCTGAAAATAAAGTATCAAATACAAAACTATATATATATGTATATATATATACTTTAACCCACTAACCTGCTTTTTAGTTGTGAGTTTAAGATACACTGTAAATATGTTAATTTTTATCAGTTGTAATATCCCCAAAGAAGGAGAAATGAGAATCACCACCTCCATTTTATAGATGTGAAACTGAAGTACAAGGCACCCAACCCAGTATGAGTCAGAACAAAAAGAACAAAACTGGATAGGGGACTGGGAAATACGGCTCAACATTCATTTCATTTGTAGGATCCCTTTCCATGTCCTTGCCCTTCTCATAATATAACAACTTAGAAAAGTCCTGGTATTGGATTCTGGTACAATAGGAGAAATGCTTTACTGCCTATTGTATGGGCTAAGCAATGGGGCAAGTCCCTAGTTGCATTACAAGTTGCAGTAACTTGTAGTGCAGGAACTTTGTTTTGTTCCCCTCTATATACCAACCTATATCTAGCACATACCACTTCCTACCTTCCTTCATTCCTTTTCTTTCTTCTTTTCTTTTTCATTCTTTTTTCCCTCTGTGGGAGTTCTGGAATTGAACATGAGCCAGTCATATGTAAGGTAAGCATCCTACCCACTATACTATTGCTCCAGTTACAATTTCATCTCTCTTTTTTTAAGCCAAGTAGTATTCCTTTGTGTATGAACCATAGTTTCTTTACCGAGCCATCCGTTCTTCAATATTTGGGATGTTTTCAATTTTTGACTATTAAGAATAAGACTACAATGAACATAGGCATGTTCATTCTATCTTTTCTAAATAGTGTTTTAGGTTCTTTAGGATACATACCCAGAAGTATATTTTGGGGGTTTTATAGATGACCAATTCTTAGATTTTTAGTAGTGTCCATATTGTCTTCCAAAAATGCTGAACTAGTCAACATTCCTATTAGCAGTCGGTGAGGGTCCACTTTTCCCCAAGTTCACACCAACACCAATTGTTTTCATTTTTCATGATGTGAGATGGTATGGGATATTTTTTGTCATTTGGATTTGTGTTTCCCTGATGATCAGTGATACAGTTTCTTTTCACATACATCTTGGTCATCTCTATGTTTTCTTTAAGAATTCTGTTCATCTCTTCTCCCAATTTTTAATGGAATTGTTGGCTTTTTTTTGCTAAAGTTTACCAGTGCTTATGTATCTTGGAAACCCTGTATGAATTTTGATCCCCCTTGAGCTTCTTCACTCTTCTACTCATCCCTTTCTTTCCTCCCAATTTCCATATAGACGATCTAATACAAAACTTAGACTGGTTTGATTTACAAAGTTTGGACTATCTGAAGTTGTAAAAACTTCAGTATTCATGTATTCAGTATAAACTGTATTTCAAATGTTGAAGGGGAACTTCTGGTTTTCTCCTTTAATTTTCAAAAAGTTATATTGAAGGACTGGAGTGACAGCATATCAGGTAAGGGCTCTTGCCTTGCATGCAGCCATCCTGGGTTTGATCCCTGGCATTTTTTATAGTCCCCTAAACACTGCCAGGAGTAATTCCTGAGTTTACAGCTAGGAGTAGAGTAACCCTTGAGTATCATTGGTGTGGCCCCCAGACCAAAATCAATCAAAAAAGTTATGAGGTATTAAGCCTTTTTATAAATATACTTTGTAATAGATGGTTTTACACACTATGAAATAGTGTTCTGAAGATATTTAAGGAAGGCCAGGATTAGCAATGATTTTTTTAGGTCTTCAACTTAAGGTATTTTCAACTTGTTTTGGGCTTATCAGAATAAAATCTTAGGAGATCTGCATTTCATTCTTTCCTGTGTCTCTCTCTTGCACACACATTTCATCTATGGATATCTTTTTCACATTCTTTAAGGTATTGATGAATTAGAAAAACTTCAATATAAAGAGACTGGCCAGTTTCAATTCAAAGGCTCAGCCAAGTTTTTCTCTCCCCATCACAGCCGGAGATAAGCGATCAACTACTGAGCATATCTCAGTCTCAGAGACTCTCCTGATCTGGGGTTATTCCTACCTATCATGAATTTGAAATGACATTTATTAATTTCAAAAGAAGGGTTTTCAAAATGGCTCCTCTTCCAATTTGTTAATTGCAGCATAGAAAAGTAAATAATTAGCTTCAGAGATTTGCTGGGGCTCTTCAATAGAAGCACCCACTTACTAGTGGGTGGCAGAAAGCCTTCTTAAATATAGTGAGATTCTTTTGAATTTTAAAAGTAAGTTATTTATTTAACAATTTGGTTTTTTGGGGCCCGGGAGATAGCATGGAGGTAAGGCGTTTACCTTTGATGCAAAAGGTCATCGGTTCGAATCCCGGTGCCCCATATGGTCCCCCGTGCCTACCTGGAGCAATTTCTGAGCATGGAGCCAGGAGTAACCCCTGAGCACTGCCGGGTGTGACCCAAAAACCAAAAAAAAAAAAAAAAAAACAATTTGGATTTTTGACCAATACTCAGCTGTGCTCAGGGATTACTCCCCTTGCTTTGGGCTCATGTCAGAATTTGGGGGTTATATGGGTTCCAGAGATTAAACCAAGATCAGCTGCATTGGAAGACTAACATCATAAGCCATAAACTACCTCTCTAGCCTCAAGTGAACTTCTTGTCATGAGAACCTAAGCTTTCCAGTTTTCTTGTGCTTAGTGACAAGGACTGAGTTGTCTCCATAGAAGACCAGGACAAAATTGTCCCATCAAGGAACTTGGAATCTGTAGCCCCATCCCTGAGTACAGGTAACTACCTGAGTCCTGCCCATTCCTGAGCGGGACTTTGGGAACCGGATATTACGTTTTCTTTACCTGCAAGACCCTGCCCATTTCCTGGGAGGGGTTTTGGAAGGGTATATAGGTCTGGGGTCTTTGGCTTTCTGGCCCTTTTTGCTGTATGGATCTTTTGGATCCTGGCCAGTGTGTAGGTTAGAGGTGACATGGATGAAAGAAAATGTAGGGCTAGCTAAGAATAGCAAGTGTAAATGGTAGCAGCCACATCTGATGGCTAGGGTTGAATAAAAATGTTATCTCTCATGAAACCTGCCTGTGAGTGAGATTTCTACCTGCCACTTTCATGAACCTCCAGACCCGATGGTTAGTGGGGGCTGAAGCCACGTGACCTGGGATGGCGGACCAAGGCCTCCATCTCCATCCAAGTCCATCCTAAGAGCTGTTTTACTTCAGAATTCAGTAGTAAAGATTTTATCAAAAGATTCACAAATAATTCAAGGGCAAAATGCAACCAGTTATTATCCTCTTGATCCAACATATTGGGAATAGTCATAATTTCTTAAAAAGAACAGACCTTGCATTTGTATGGAATACTTTTAGCAGAGGTTGGAGGAAATAGAAAAGTACAGAGCATATTCTGAAATGGGCAGTCTTCCAAGCAGCACAATTTCTTCTGCAGAGAAACACTCCAACCAGAGGGTAAAAGTCCAGGATGTCAGTGTCTGGGGTGGTTTTAAAGCTTGTTGTGATTCCGAGATAAAGGAGCCAGTAGGGCTTGAGGAAAGATTAGAGTAAATGACCCACAAGGCAGTTGCTCCCAGATACCAGAGTCTGCTACTGACATCCTAATGACACCAAGAATTCAAGAATGAGCCACTAACACTGCAAGGTCAATACCACTCTTGGTTTATTTTGTTTTGCTATAAATCATTCACTTAATACATTGCTCCTCAGCTAGTACATACTGTATGAAATTGTGGTCATTATCCATTTTTAAGAAAGAGAAACACAAAGTTTATATACAAAAAAGAGAAATGCTCCCAAACTCTGTATCTTCAGAGATATAAATACATGTGGGAAAATTATGCCAAAATTCATTCTGAAAGGTTGTCTAAAACTAATAGTTAAGGGACTCCAAATCCCAGTCAAATTGTTCTCCCCTTCCTGAAATCCTACTTTTTCAAAAAAAAAGGCTCTACTCTACCCATCCACAATTTTAAAAGTATTTAAGAGTTTAAAAAGGAAGCAGAGCTAGAGAATTCTGCAGCTTGGTGGGAAAGTTGGAAGAATTGGTTCACTTTAATACATGTTTATTTAAATCTATATGTTCAAGATGAACACATTTACTCTGCAAATACATTTTCTGGTCTTAATTATTATATCTTGGTTGAATTGATGCAAAAAAAAAATAGCCCAAAAAAGAAATAATGCACTTTCAGGGGGGAAAAGTTCATTTGAATCCCTTTCCCTAAAAGGAGTATCTGGTTACAGTTGTCTTTCTCCGCAAAAATCTTGTCAGGACTCGCAGTTCTGATGGAAACTGGTACGGAGCAGCCAGGCAATGGCAAGTACAAGAGAAAAAAGCAATGAGTCTCAACTTTAGAAACTATTTACATACATTCCAGCACATTCCAAACACATAAAGAATAAACTTAGCAGGGAAAGACATTCCAAAATGGAATCTTTGAAACTGGGATCTGAGTGAAAGGGGGGATGGGAGAGTATGAGACTTTCCACATCTAGGGAAAGAAGCAGAAATTGTAGAGCTCAATGGAGTGTTTGTGGAAGGTCCGTGAGAAAGCCCGGCAAACACGCATCAAGCAGCTACTTCTCACAAGGACATGCTCTGCAGTTGGGAGTATTTCTGAGCTTGCAATGGAATTTCAGAGTCATCCAGAAACAACAGACGTGTGAAGCCAAATGATCTAGCTTCTGGATGCCAAAAATGCAGGCTTTAAAACATTTAAAACAGCCCTAACATTTGAAGAACAACTTCACCAAATCTTCTCCAGGCAAACAGTTAGATGAGAGGTCTTCTTTGGCTGATCTACCCATAATTTTATTTGAAGTGATAACATTTTCTATCAGCTAGAAATACTAATAACTAAAATGCAAGTCTTTTTTCCAGCCTGATTTCTGTCTCCTCTTCCTTTGAGCATTCTATCACTCTACTGAATTCTGCAACTCGAAAGACGCAGGGGCAAGAAGATGGCTGGATGCCTGCCATGACAGGGCCAGGCTCTGTCCTCAGTATTGCATGGCCTTCTGGGCTCTATAGCAGTGCTGGGAAGAAGCCCTCCACCCGCCAATCAAAGCCAAGCAAACAAAAATTAATAGGAGAAAGGAGACCCTTCTGAACATCATTTAGTCTCTAAAATTGTACATATAAAAACCACTGCTACATCACAAGAAAAACCAGCCAACAATAAATTAGCAAATTCCACTTTATAAGGTATGGTTTCCAGAATAAACTGATAACAAAGAAATGTCAAGTCTCTGTTTTACTTGGATTAAAAGAACTTCAAGGTAGCTGTTTAATTGTAAAACAATGTGAGATATTTTTCATGAGCTTATGATAAATCCTTCCCCTTCTCAACCCTGTTCATCCCACCACCCTTAACCACATCCCCACCTCTTAGAAGCCAGTGAATCTAATTTAGACATCACATCACTTTCTTCAGTTTCCCAAAACACTTTGTGTAACTTGGTTACCAAATGATTTTCCCAGAAAGGGAGTGAAGTTTCTTGGTTTCTCAAAGGCTGTTGGCTTGAGGATGGTTCTTATTCTAGCCTCACAAATACTGTAAGACATCCCCTTGTAGAGAAAAGGTGTCAGTAACGTCATGGTTCTTAAAGGGAGCCAGAAATTCTAAGTATAACTGCATTTTAAAAACAGCAAAGCAGCTTTATTCTGCTCTAACTCCATTGCATGGAAGCGTGATATGAACAGGAAATAGGAGTACATCTTCTTAACCTGATAAGACGCTCTAATGTAATACATATGTACTGTTTCCTAGCGGAGAGTTAGTCCAAGGCAGAAAGAAAGAAAGGAAGAAAGAAAGGAAGAAAGAAAGAAAGAAAGAAAGAAAGAAAGAAAGAAAGAAAGAAAGAAAGAAAGAAAGAAAGAAAGAAAGAAAGAAAGAAAGAAAGAAAGAAAGCATAGATGTTTATATTTAACTCAAATACCAAATTAATCAATGCCAGTAGACTTCTTGAATAACTACTGAATTAAGTAATAACAAATGTGTAGCATAAATTCAATATTGGGAGGAATACATTTATTTAAAAGTGAAGATTTAAAATACATTCCAGAAGAAAATTAATAAAATAAATAATGCATTACAAGCCTGCACGTCTCAGAGTAGAGCTGACCCGAATCAATAGTACATTCCTATCCAAAGGAAAAGAATCTCCATTGTTGGGCTGGAGAGATAGCATGGAGGTAGGGTGTTTGCCTTGCATGTAGAAGGATGGTGGTTCAAATCCCTGCATTCCATATGGTCCCCCGAGCCTGCCAAGAGTGATTTCTGAGGGTAGAACCAGGAGTGAGCCCTGAGCGCTGCCAGGTATGACCCAAATCCACCCCCCCACCAAATAACTCCATTGTCTATAAAAGGCCAACACTGAATTCACTAAAATATCACACATCTTAGGAGCATTCTACAGGTCTATGAATAGTAACAATTCTTATGACAAATAGAATTAGGTTCTTCTTAGAAAGGAATTAATATATATAGTTTATACATTTCAATATTAGCATCTTAATTCAACATTTCAATACATTTTCAACTTCAGTTTTAGAGAAAGCAACATAACTCAGTAATACAACAAAAGCAGGCCAAGGAGTAATGATATGCTAATCACATCACCCCATTCTGCAATAGGGAATATATAAATAAACTCACTCATCAACAAGTATTGTTACTTTGAGGCAAGCAGTAAGCATAAAAGGTAATGTAACAATGGAATACTACTCTACTATATAAAAGATGAAATCATTCTATTTGTCCATATATGAATGGATCTGGAAGATAGCACGCTGAGTATAGTAAGTCAGAGGGAGCTAGACACAGAATAATTATGATCTCTCTTACGTATGGGATAACGTAGCAAGGAAACAACAAATGCTCAAAGGTAACAGAAATTGAGAACTGTTCTTTAGTAAGAAGCATATCACTGTCGGGGGAGATGGATAGTAGGGTGGGGGAACCCTAGAATATGGTGGAGGGAAGTTAAATATGTGGTGATGGAAGGTTTTGTGTCTACTTCCTGCCCCTCGAGATGTGTAAAATAAAATTTAAAAGAAAGAGTTAGTGTGAAACTCTGAAAGTTGAAACAAGCTTGGCTTTTTTAAGAAATGAAAAAAAAAATCTGATGATATCAGATAATGATCATGGTAGGCAGAAGAAGAGAGGTAACTGGGAAGAGAAATTCATCAGCCTGGACCATCATAGTACAGGATCACAGAAACCAAATCCAGAAAAATAGTCTAGATTAATGAGAAGTTATTAGAAAATGTATATGACTTATATTTGGTATACATGCATATTTATTTTAACCATACAAGAAAATGTAAGTATAAAGTATCTCAAGAAATTAGATTGTACCTTCTGGGGCAGGATGAATAGTGTGGCAAGTAATTTTACAAATAAAAGACTTTTGAAAAAAAATAGTGTGGCAAGTAGGCCTTGAAAGTTGCTGGCTTGGACTTGATCCCCAGCACTCCATATGGTCCCTTGAGTCTGCCAGGAATAATATCTGAGTGCAGAGCTAGGAATTACTTCTGGGAACCTCCAGGAGCAGTCTCCAAACAAAAACAAAATGTAAAAGAAAAAAATTAAATTATATTATTCATTCATATTCCCCATCCTTTTTAAGATAAGCCCAGTCTTAATTTTCTGTTATCCCCATGCCCATTTTTTGTACCATTACAATACACGTAACACTTCCTTGTGTGCTTTTTTTTACTTTATGCAGGGCACATTTTAAATAAAGTATACCATATTATGCTCTTCTTTTAAAACTTGCTTTAATTTCAACTTGCTATGTATTTTTAAAAAATATTTATCCACAGAGTCCTTATTCATTTTTATTTTTATTTTTTTATTTTTATTTTTTTTGGTTTTTGGTTTCACACCCGGCAGTGCTCAGGGGTTACTCCTGGCTCCATGCTCAGAAATTGCTCCTGGCAGACACGGGGGACCATATGGGGCACCGGGATTCGAACTGATGATCTTTTGCATGAAAGGCAAATGCCTTACCTCCATGCTATCTCCCGGCCCCCCCCCCTTATTCATTTTTAACTACTCTTTAGTATTTCACTCTTTTAAGGGGCAGGGCACACCCAGTGATTCTTAGTGGCTATTTCCAACTCTGTGTTGTTCAGGGCTGCTCCCAGCAGTGCTAAAGGATAACATCAGCAATGAAATTTGGGCCTCCCACATGCAAAAGACTATGCTCCAGCTACTTGAGCTACCTCCCTGGCCTCTGTAGTATCCTCTACTATATTTATCCTTTCTCCAATGTATAAATGTTGCTTCCAATGTTTTCGTATATCTTCTTGGGCAGACAGTGAAATGAAGATCAAATAGAAAGAGTTGAAAGCCCACTTAGAAGCCCACTTGAGCTTTGGAAGATTGCTAGATAGTGCATTAAAAGCAGTGTTGGTTGGACTCTCACAAAAGCAATGGAGATGGGAAACAGGGACCTTGGAGCATTTTGGAGAGGCAGCTGACTTATTTGTTGATGGATTTGACAAGGAAAGGTGAGACATCAAGTATAACTCAACTTTGTGGGACTGGTAAGAATATACAGTGGAGGGCACTTGATTTACAGATCAAATTTGATCTCCAGCTTCCCATATGGTTCCTCAGCACCTCAAAGAGTGACTTCTGAGTGTAGAACCAGGAGTAACCCCTGAGTATGATCCAAAACCAACCAACTAAAATTCAATTTTTGGCTTTGAGCAATTTTCAAGGAATTCCAAGTATGAAATTGTAAAATTTTAAATAATGCTGTGTTGTACTGTTTTATGTGTTTCCCAAATTATTAACACTTGGATTAATAATACAACGGGCTCTCCAGGGAATTGAGATTATCCTGAGATCTGGTTATATGACAGGCTCAAATATTTTTAGAAGATATAAACTAATGCCGGGTTTTGTGGGAGCAAGTGAGAAATGTGGGGGTTTGAGAACTAAAATAGAATGGACTCTAGTTTTAAGATTGCACTAGAAAACCATTGTAAAACTTCCATGATGAATAGTTTATAAAGAGATTAAGGGAAAAGTGTCACTGTCTTTCTCCCAAAACTGAACTAGCCTTGGGCATGTTTCTTCAGATAAATACCCAAGCTGGTATCACTCCAAACATGCTGCTTGCCTGAGCACCAGGGTTCAGCAGGCCCAAGTATCTTAGGGTTTCTGGCAGAATCACAGTCTGTCTTTTTCCATTCTCCATATATCCCTTCTGTTCCCAGGTGAGCGCCATTGCTCTCTTCACAGGCCCCACCTTGGCTGCACATCATGATGGTCCTGACAGATGGCCACAATGCGCCACAGATTTAGGTCTGTCTATTTGTAAAAGAGGAGCTGCTGCGGTTCCCACTGTACGTCAGAGAATCCAGGCTCCAGAGATTCGGAAACCAAGAGTAGCCCCAAGGTACAAATTTTCCAATGGGACTATGAGCTGGGGTTGCACGGTGACCAGTGCGGGGCCCTGCCTAGGAACTACCTCTGGGTGTTAGAACCCAAACAGTGAGGCCAAGATGCGTGGACCCACCGGGTAATTCCCATGGATAGGATGGCCACTCTTTTTGGCTGGGTTCTTTGTCCTTTGAGGAGCTGCTTCTCAATATAGCTAGATTTTATGCTTCATGGAATGAGTTTACCATTATTTCTTGTAACAGATATGCGTGTAGTTTAGAATTCTTGATTTTGATTGCTAATGCGGCAAGTTAATTAATGGCTGCATAAAAATAATCTTTTGGGATCCACAGTGTACTCTAAGTTGTGAGGGGTCCTAGGACAAAAGGGTTTGAGAGCTACAGACTAAGTCCGCCCATCCCTCTCCCAATGTGGCTTTCCCCTATGAACATTTTCTTTTTATTTTTTAAATAATAACTTTATTTAAGCACCATGATTACAAGCATGTTTGTAGTTGGGTTTCAGTCATAAGAAAAACACTCTCCCCCCATTCACCAGCGCAATGTCCCCACCACCAATGCCTCCACCCCCCATCTCCAAGGAACATTTTCATGTCACCTTTGTATGGATTTACTGCCAGGCCTGGAAACTCTAGAAAACAATAGTAGCAATGACAATGTGTCCTGTTTTCAGGGCTTGCTGTGCACTAAGGAGAGAAAACCTAAGCTAGTAGAATTTCCTTAGCAGCAAGAAAATGTTAAGATTGCACCTCTTGGGGGCCGAGGTGTTCCCATACCCTGTTCCTTCGTGCAGCCACTGTCCATGGCAAATTTGGTGAGTCCATGTTTTCAGGAATCCAGCTTACTTGTCTGAATGCTATTGAAAAGACCTTTAAAGATGTTTAAAACACAAAATTGGTGGTGAATTTTTCTATTTGTAGCCTATCAAGAACACTTCTAAACACTCTAACTTCCATTATTAGCACATAGGGTTGTTGGGTTTTTTGTTGGTTTTATTTTTTGCTTGTTTTCTACACCAAGCTAAGGTATAGAGATTGTAGTCACTTATTTAATGCCATCTACTAAGAGTTTGTGCTAAATGTAAGCCCAGTCACTCTGCCTCTATAATCTGTGCTCTTAATTTCTCTGTCATAAATTGTGAGTTTTATTCAGCTAGAATAGAACATCCCTCCCCTGCTCCATGAGACTCTGAAGCAATTATCTGTGATGAAAATTATTAGCTTAGCATTGAGAAGAAATCCAAGTGATAGTCATGTTCTCTTAAAAATAAAATCATGGTGCATCAGTGTTGGGTTACATCATCTTTTACGTAAAACAAAGTTCATCCCTGGTTTCTTTGTATCTGTTTGTTTACAACTTGGTTTCACCCAAAACAAAGATTTTCTTATATGTAAACCTGGGTGGGACAGGTTCAGGCTAGCTGCCCCACATTGAGGTGGTCTCTATACTCAATAAAATTAGTAGGTCTGGCAGACAGCAGGCTCTCTATACTTGGTAGAAGATGACCAGACTATTCGTGTTTCACCCTCAACCCAATCTGAACTATTTCTTCAGCAACTCCAACTCTGATTCAGATTCATTCACCTGAGGTTGGAGATACAAAGCATGGGGGTGATTTTACAAATCAGAATGATAGTACAGCAGGTAGGGAACTTGCCTTGCCTGCAGCCAATCTGGATTCAATCTCTAGCATCCATACGGTCCTCTACGCACTGCCAGGAATAATTCCTGAGTGCAGAGCCAGGAGTAACCCCTAAACATTGCTAAATGTGACCCCAACCAAAAGAAAGAAATAAAAAAACAAAATAAAATAAATCTGTTACTTTCATTTAGGTCCAAACTTTATCTTATTTAAAACTTTTTATTTAAATTTTATTTTTAAGATAAGCTTTCTTGGTTTAAATGTTTTATGTTTAAATTTTAGACTGTAAGGATTCCACTTTTGTTTTTGTTCCCCTAACTTCTCACTTCACTTTTATTTATTTTTCTCCCTTTTGGAGAGATGATTTTCATCAGGGCTGAGCAGGTGAGCACGGATGATGATGCCAGGAAAAGGGCTTTAAACAAACAAACAAACAAACAAACAAAAGGTTGCATGTTAAAAAGACAGGGTTCAGCCAGCAAGAGTACTCAGTGGTGAAAGTTTTGTGGCTTCAGAAGGGAGGCGCACTAAGGCAGGAACCAAGCAGTCCTGGGTATCAGGCCCTACCTGGGAGTTCAAATTCTGCCCCTGTTGCCCCAGGAGACATTTCTTGCAACCCCAAACTGCAAAAATTTGGACAAGAAATAAATACCAATAATTATAGGATGAGATGTTATAAAAGAATCATACTAATAGTTAAAAAAAACAATTGAAATGGGGGAGGGTAGTGTTATTTTCAAATTCCAATAAAAAAATATGGGAGAGGGGCCAGAGAGATAGAACAGCAGTAGGATGTTTGCTTTGCAAGCGGCTGACCAAGGACCAATGTTGGTTCGAATCCCTTTATCCCATTTGGCTCCCCAAGCCTGCCAGGAGCGATTTCTGAGTTCAGAGCCAGGAGTAACCCCTGAGTGTTACCGGGTGTGACCCCAAAACCAAAATAAATAAATGTTCACAGGATTCAAAACCTTTCTCCTGAAAGCTTTCTCCACCACTCACATACCTTAAAAAAATTTGGGAGAAATGAGAGAAATATAAAACAGAAAACAGGGCAGCAAAATAATATTTGACATTCTAGAAATTCATTGACCTTCTGGTGTATTGTTGACACAAGCTATGCAGTAAACATTGATTATATAAGTATAAAAAGCTTTCCATCTTAACTGCAAATGGAAAATTGACATTGTTCCCCAGAAATAACTTTCCAAATTTATACAATGAAAATAATACAGTATTAATGCAGGATGTTACTTCCTGAGTACTCAGGTTCTTACAGATGGTTTTATTTTAAAAGCAGCACAAGTTCTGGGAATCTCAAAAGATGGAGGGAAAGACTGCAGATCCTCCTCTTGCATTTCTAACCAATTTATAAGATGCAATATGGACCTTGAAAAGGGATGGAGACAGTTGGAAGACAACAGGTCATGAAAGTTCACACACACACACACACACACACACACACACACACACACACACACACACACACCTCCCTCTCTTTCTCTTCTCAGCCACAGCACCCTGGGCAGTGGGCATAGATGACAACCACACAGGAGCAGATGAGGAGGCTCAAGAGGGCCTGGCAAGAGAGGAGAACAGAGGGTAAGGCCACTCCCAGGAGGGGCGGGATACAAAGCAGCCTGTTGAGGACAGTAAGAGGGTCAGTTATCTCACAGGGTCAGTGGTTTCAGTGTCAGCTGCTACAGCAGTGACAGCAGCAGCATGTGACAGTAATGACTGACTGAGCTGTGAGCCTGGGGGCACTGTAAATATTTGGGTGGTTATGACTGGGAGACACTGAATAACTGTGCTGCTCCAGGGAGGATATTTTTCAGGACAAGCTTCTCTGAGCGAAGGAGCAGAGGTCACCTGGCAACCCGAGGCCCCCAGTAGAGGTGACCTGATGGTCTCATTAGATTCACTCGAAACTACACAGGCAGGGATGCACTGGGGTATCAGAGGGCAGGACTGCAGAGAACAGGGGGTTTGGGGTGCAGACACCTGCTTACAGTGGATCCCGCATAGCTACATACAACCAAGGAGGACACAGGGCACATGGTGGTGCCAGCAGCTGGGGGCCAGCTCCTGATCCTGAAGGCTGTGGACCAGCTGCTGGGACTCAAGACTGCAAGTAACTCATTAGTAGGGCCCTTTGTTCAGAACCCAACAAGCTCTTCAAGGTCCTTTAGAGGTCTAGCCCTGAGTTTTACCCATACCTGAAATTGTGTCACTTAGTACTTCCAGGCTAGAGCTGGAAGGCCAAAGACCATTGTGCTGACCAGACTTGAACAGACTTGAAACCAGTGAATCCTAGGCTTGTATTCAGAAAGAATTCTGTTGTCACTGTCATGGCTGTGTTCTGACCTTGAACGACATTATTTGGAAGATCAGAAATATGTGAGGAATTTTAAAAATTCTCCAGATGGAGATCGGGAGCAAGGCGGCAG
>PVKC010024617.1:0-16803 GCA_004027635.1 Crocidura indochinensis | reverse complement strand
GGTGAGCTTAGTTAGAGAAATAACTACATTTTGAACTGTCCTAAAAATGAGAACCTATGAGGGAAATGGAGAGCCTGTCCAGAGTACAGGCGGGGGGTGGTTGGGGAGGAGGGAGATTTGGGACAATGGTGATGGGAACGTTGCACTGGTGATGGGTGGTGTTCTATACATGACTGAAACCCAAACACAATTATGTATGAAATCAAGGTGTTAAAATAAAAAAAATGGGTAGAGGAGGTGTCCTAAAATTTGGAGACATCAGACCTATTTTTAACAAATATCCCTGGAGCTACTCAATCCCCATATGATTATTACTACATTTTTAGTTTATATGGACTGCTTGAGATTTATATTCCACAATCTACCCATTGACATACTCTGGAAGTTTCCTCTCCCATTACCATGCATAATAATTTTAATTTAGTTTATTTAAAGAGCATGAATAAAGAGTAGTTGGCATATGCTTATTTCCATATAAGTGGGAAGAAAATTATTAAAGAAAAAATGAAGAGGAAGAGAATAAAAAGTACAACAACAAGCAAAATTTTGAAAATTATTGTGTCTCCAATGAGGTCATTATGTCATTGTCAGAAAGCTTAATAAGCTCGTGTTGCTAGTTGACCATTCATTTGTTCCTGAACATTAGGTAGCTTTAGTTACACTTTGGCATCCAAATTAGCGTGTTCCTATGGAGATGACTATGGGGTAGCTTTGCACAGTACACAGTAGCTTTGCAGCCAATGCTCCAGAATTTCCAAATTTTATTGTTGATTCATGACTTTCTTAGGGTGAATTTTCTCCTGCCAAGTCTTCCAGAAACACAGGACCATTGGCAAAGTGAAGAGACAATAGTGAATAATGGTGCAGCAGACATGGCATCTGTAGGACAGGGACTTGGTCTGCCCTCTTCTTCCAAGACCAAGACATAGTCTGCCAGTTTCCAGCTGTTTGACCAGTGTAACCATAGCTTTTCATGGCTTGGTTTACAGCTCTTTCAAGGTCAGAGTGACTTTATGGAGCTGGCTGGGTGCAGGCACTGTGTTTGAGGCATGGTTTTTACTCGTAGGTCTTCCAAAAGTATGAGAAAGTTGTGGAGGTCTCAAGACTGCCTGCTTTCAGCTGTGTTGCCAGTGTACCCATAACTTTTCAAGGCTTGGTTTACATCTCTTTCAAGAAAAAAGTGAGTCTCTGCACAGATTTTATTATTAACATTATTACATAATTTTCCTCAAGCTTCAATTGCCAGGACTGAGTGAGAGTCCTTTTTTGGCAAGTTGTAGCCCTGGTCTTCAGAGTAGCTTCTCAGACTTAAAGAAAACACTGATAGTATTGAATATATAGAACAATGGGTAGGGTACTTGTCTTGATTGCAACAGAACTGGATTCTATTCTAGCATCCTTTATAATTCCCATCCCCTCCAGGAATGATTCCAGAGTGCAGAACCAGGAGTAAGCCCCAGGTATGGATGAACAAAATAAAAAATAAACAATGAAAGACTAGAGAGATAGCTCAAAGGATTGTCATGCTTGGGTACCTTGGGTTCATCTATAGAACCATACGTTTGCCTCAGCACAGCTAGGATGACTCTTATGGTCCCCAACACTACACTGACAGGCTCAAGTACTAAAATATTTGGTCCATACAGAGTATCACTGCAAGTGTTCTCTGGGCTCCTCTAAAAACTACTAGGGTCCCTCAAATCAATGAGTCATTTTTGTAAATAACAGAAGTATTAAGGCTTTAGTTCACTGAGATGAAAATGTGACTTTTGGTGGCCGGGCAGTGGCACTGGAGGTAAGGTGCCTGTGCTAGCCTAGGATGGACCGCGGTTCGATCCCCCGGTTCCCCATATGGTCCCCCAAGCCAGGAGCGACTTCTGAGAGCATAGCCAGGTGTAACCCCTGAGCGTCACTGGGTGTGGCCCAAAAACCAAAAAAAAAAAATGTGACTGTTAAAGCATAGACAGAGTCATATGCCAATGGTTGCCTACAGAGTGACAGAAAGCTGGTAACTCTTACCTACCAGCCTCCCAGTAGACAGGTCCATTGTGTTGTCCTTTGTTCATGCAAAAGTCCAGCACTTTGACAACTTCTCGTTTCTTACAGAAATCAAGTCTAATCTTACAAGAACATCAGTTGTTAAGATTATAAGGAGGTGGAGTGGGACAGGGAAAGGGCAAGGTGAATCCTACTAGCGACTCTTTGAAGAACAAGAACAGCCTTGAGACCACTCATGTCTGCATCATGTCTGTGCCATATCCAAACAGAAAGTCATGGTTTCTGTTCCCTTTACACTTTGAAACACAACTCAGCTGTACATGTCTAGTTCTGAGCTGGGATTCTGGAAAACATGTTTTTCCCCTAGCCAAGCTGACACATTCCAGAAACATTGTATTTTATCTCTTTTATTTTCTTTTTTTTTTACTCATTTTTTTCTTTATTGTGACTGAAGTTAATTACACAGAATCATCTATGATACATAGTGACAATGAGTGAAGGGCATCCCCACCACCAATGCTGCCCTTCCTCCACTCCTGCTCCCAGCATGTGTCCCACATCTTCCTCTTTTACCCCCCAGAATCCTAGTGCAACTGGTCTCCACCTTATAGCTTGTTATAGGTTGAGCATCTATTCTGTTTGGTGTCCCAGTCTGGTCATTTTTTATTTACACTACATGATCATATGACTGGTCCTGGTATCATTCTTTCCCCCCCCCTCAATTTATGATGCTTAACGATTCAAGTTATGCTATTCTGTTGGAGATAAAAAAGAAAAGGTTAAGGATAAGAGGAGAAAAAAATTGGTATCAACTACTAAAAAAGAAAAAAAACATCACCGAATAATATCCACAAAAGTGGAAAAGAAAGAAAAAAGTGGTAGAAAAAAGAGAAGGAAAATAATATCAAAAAGCAAACAAAAACTAAAACAAAACAAAACCAGAAAAGTGCTTCAGTGGCAGGGTTTGTGTTACTCCACATTTTTTTTGGTATAGGGCTTCTCCACTCTGAAGCATATTGTCATAGGAACAACCACTGACTCCATACCCAGGGATGTGTGTGTGTGTGTATGTGTGTGTGTGTGTGTGTGTGTGTTCTGTCAGGAACCTTTCCTCTCTGTTGTGGATGAGAAAATAAGGCCACTATTGCAAGCAGTCTTGGTATTTGCGCAGTTCCTAGGACAAGGCCTAGGATAGAGTCTTTAAGACTCTAAAGGCACTGTTCGTTCCATCATTGTTAGTGGTTCAGCTTTCTACATCATGTGCTCCATGTTTTTGCTCATTCCCTAAGCTGAAGACTAGGAAATTATGGTTCCAATGGTTCTGTTCAGTCTCTGTTGTCAGAATTGGGCCTCTGTACTAAGAAATCCCGATTTTTTTAAGAGACTTGGGGGGCCGGGCGGTGGCGCTGGAGGTAAAGTGCCTACCTGCCTTGCCTGCGCTAACCTAGGACGGACCGCGGTTCAATCCCCCAGTTCCCCATATGGTCCCCCCCGTGCCTGCCAGGAGCAACTACTTCTGAGTGCATAGCCAGGAGTAACCCCTGAACGTCACCGGGTGTGGCCCAAAAACCAAAAAAAAAAGAGACCTGGGCCATAGTCTAGGGTAGGGTTTTCCTTGATGATCTCAAGGTACGTTTTGCCCAGTCACAGTTGTCAAAGTCTGTTTTTTGTAGTCAGCGCTCTTATTTTTCATAGTTCAAAGGACAATACATCTTCTGATTTCCACTTAGTGTTAAATGATGTGATAGGGCCTCCTGGTCTTAGGTCAAGTTGTCATTTCCTCACTGTCCTCATTGTCATATTAACACTGGCACAAGTATATCTCCCAATGCAGCTTAGTTCTTGGTGTTGTTGCATGGGGTTGTTTCAGTTCTACATCTGGGATCTGAGATTTGAGAATGAACTAACACTGTCTAATCTCATGGAGACTGAGTTGTATCCACATGACATATGCCCAGGATGGGAGGTACCCTTGTATAAAAAGTATGAGTTCTTATCCTTAGAAGATAAGGTCTTGTGTCTGAGTCCATGATTTCCCCCCATTTACTGTGCCTGTACAAAAATGCATGGTGTCCCTCTGCATTGCTGGTGCCATTCCGGGCAAGGATGACAGGTTACACGCACAGCAATGTGGTGTGGTCTGAGCTTCCATCCCAGGCAAGATGCTTTCCTAGCTTTCGACCAAGCATCTCCAAAACTGGTGAGGGTAGAGAAAATATGTATATATAAAAAACAGAATATATAGATAAAATTGAAATATAAAAAGAAAGGAAATTGAGGGAAAAAGGGGGAAAAGGGTATTTGAAAACAGAAAGTGATTGGGGAGGCTATCTGTATGTTCAGGAACACATATCTCAAGATACATTATAAAGGTATTAAGCTTACATAGGCAATACAGGCCTCCCAACTAGGTCTTCTGAGATTTTTCTTGTGGGGAGCGAAAGGCAAGGCACCTTTTCATATCACAAACTTTGGTCTAGAGTTTAAGATATGATTTGCGGCATTTCAGAGTTTTATAGTGTCCTTGAGCTGGGGGGTTTGCTGCAGCTGAATCTGGTGTCATGCAACCGTCCATGATTTGATGGGGTGAGAGGGGTCACAAGCTTGAGCCAGGAGGCTTATTGGTTGTGGTTTCTTGCTGAGCTACAAGATGAGGGATCTAGAGGGTGTCTTTCATTGAGGAGCTGGATGGTGGTCTGTTGGGAAGGAAGTCGGTCTTGGTGCCTAACGAGTTAAAAACTGAGGGTAAACAGGGTTAAATAAGGGGGAGATAATAAATCCAGGTTGGAATATGGGGGAAGGGGTAGAAAGGTCTCTGGGTGTGGAAAGGCAATATAGAAGAGAGGCTATATACATTGTATATAGATGAAATGTTTAAGGCTAAGACTCCGTAGTCAGAGGATAACTCTAGAGAAAGTAGCATTCTCTTAGACACTGATTTCAGAGATCTATTTGAGTGCTATCCTCCATATATAGGATATTCCATTTACTTTGCTACAAATAGTCAAGAATTAGAATATCATTGGACGATGTTAAAAAGGGTACATTTTGCGCGGGCGCAGATGAACTTTTGAAAATGGTTGAGATAAATCTGCTTTGGCTAGCTGTCCGGGGATTCTTTGGCTAGCTGTCCAGCCCAGTGCCCACCACATACCAGTACACATACTTGGCATGTGGCTTCTCCAGGTCCAGCTCTAGCCTCTGCAGCTTTTGATTCGTCTCTTTTCAACAAGAAATTTATATATACCTTTATTCAAGTTAAAAAATTTTTATTTTCAACTAAAGAATGATAAAAATTATGTTTCACTTATATTATGCAACTCTTTCTCAAATAATACCTATACCAAGCCTTTATCCAAACACTTGCCCATGTATTAATTCATCCATATTTATGGAGTCATGTCATATGAAACTTTTTTCATAAAATGAGGTTGAAGTTTTCCTTCTTATATAGTCACATAGGGAATCCCCAATGAAGTCTTCCCTCAGTGGAGGTTGAGAGAAAAGACAAGAGATCAAAGTTAGGAGCCACAAAAGTTCGAGCTTCTTGCTAATATAACTATATACACCACATTAAATATTTTACAATAATTGGGTCAGTTATGTGAGAAAATTAAGTATATCTTTTATTCATGGTCCTAAAATTTCCACTACATTCTATAATACCTTCTTGGTGTAATGATTCTTTCATGCAGAAATATGTGTGTTTTTACAATGTGTTTTTAATGTGTTTTACGATTTCAATGTGTTTATAGCACTTCATCCTGAGAAATTATCACTGCAATAGATTTGTACAATTGTGTAGCCGGAGAGATAGTGCATTTGTACAATGGAGAAAGGATTTAAGGAACTTTAATTGCATACAGCCAACACAATTTTGAACCTTGGCATCATATATGGCCCACCAAGCACTTCCAAGGGTAATCAATGAGCACAGAAACAGTCACTATCTGATTAAGTTTTCAGCAACCTAAAATTTTACTCTAAAAAAGTCATCATCTTTTGGACAGGCCAAATAAGCAAACTTATAAAAATATTTAGTTTTATTTTATTCTATTTATTATTATTATAATTATTTTGATTTTTGGGGTCACACCCAGTGACGCTCAGCTATTACTCCTGGCTATGTGCTCAGAAATTGCTTCTGGCTATAGGATGCTGGGGGATCAAATTGTGGTCCATCTTAGGTTAGTACATGCAAAGCAAATGCCCTACCACTTGCGCCACTGCTTTGACCCCAAAATATTAAGTTTTAGATTCATTTGGATTCACAAACTTTGACTTTTAAATCCTAAATAATGAATTTGAAGTAATTCTATAATCTTCCACTTGACTATTCCCATTATAATATCCCTCAAGTAATTCCATAAAACAGAGAAACAGTGCAAGTATTTTCCCAGTTACTGATTACGTCTATTTCAGTTATCAGTTCCAGAACTAACTGATGATATAAGCATATGATGGGTTGAGAGACCCTGGATCCATGATAAAATGAGCATTAATGAAAATCACACGTCAATTACCTGACACCAAAAATCTCCTAGTCTGGCTAAAGAACCACAATAATATTTGGAGGTCCTGAACAATAATGTCACTACACAATCTGATCACCACCACCCCTCAAATTCCCATTATTTCCCTTTTCTGAGTATACAGTCACTTGAAAAATAAAACTTCTCCTTTTGGAGAAGTTCAAGAGAATTATCTACAGTATCTATGGGTCCTCAAACTATCGTCTACAGGCCACATGTAGCCTGCCTAGGACACTTATCCCACCTGCTGGGTGTTTTTTGCTGCCACTGTCTGTCCTACTTAGCAGTCCAGACCTGCAGTGCGCATATGTAGGGTGTGCGCTGCACTCTCCAACTCCCCTACTTCTCTGTTCCTCGGGTCCTCCTCTCAGTTTTGTGTAGGGATACTCAAACTACAGTCCATCAAAAGCAGGCACATAGTTCCTTTTGAAATACTGGTAAGTTTCTTAATTTAACTTTTACTTGTTTTTTCATTTTAAATATTATATTTTCTCGTTTTTTTATTCGAAGTAAGATATGTGCAGTGTGCAAAGGAATTTTGATCATATATATTTTAAACTATAATCCAGCCCTCCAACACTCTGAGGGACAGTGAACTGGCCCCTGTTTAAAAAGTCTAAGGATCCCTGTGAGCACTAAGACTATGTTTTAGGTTTGCTTTGGTGTAGATGAATGGTTACAACTGTGCTGTTTTTACTCTAAATCCCAGTAGTAATCAAACTTCTTTTAGTGCTAGAATCTTCCCCAAGAATCTCTTCCTATCAGCCACAGGCATCTTTTTTAGAAACTTCACAGCCTTGTTCTTCCTGGAGAATCTAAGTATGTGGAGCTATTCAGAAAAATGAGCATCTACATTCTTCCCTTGCCCACTTAGGAGGTTTAACTTTTTTAAAACAAAATGCAAAAAACACCTCAGGACTATGAGTACAGCAATGAAAATTCCCAAGCACCATTGGGATAAACATGGTGATCTTTGCATTTTTGGGAGTCTAACACTGAACCCCCAGCCTGATTGCTTGAGTGTCACTGAGTGATCCTGGGGACTCTCTGCTTAACTTGAGAGACCCAAAAAGAAAATGCGAAATTTTGTGCCTCATCAAAATTAGGCTTACACACAGTAAAATTGAACTAACCTGGATTTACTCCATTCTCAGCCCTTTCTTATTTGATGCCATCTATTATATATTGTCCCTAAAATACTCTGGACAATATACTTCGGAGTAGGGGGATGTGACTGTCTTTAGTCTGTAGCATCATCTCAACCAAATGAGCTGATCTACTTAGCTTTAAAACTTTCTCTGGATGCCTACATAAATAGCTTAATGAAATCTAAAATGCCAAAAGGCACATGAAAATGCACCACGACACTAATCCTCAGGTGGGAATGTTGCACTGGTGTAGGGGGTGGTGTTCTTTTTTGACTGAAATATAACTATAATCATGTTTGTAGTCATGGTGCATAAGTGAAGATATTATTTAAAAAAATAAAACTTTCGGGGGCCGGGCGGTGGCGCTGGAGGGAAGGTGCCTGCGCTAACCTAGGACGGACCGCAGTTCGATCCCCCGGTTCCCCATATGGTCCCCCGTGCCTGCCAGGAGCGACTTCTGAGCGAATAGCCAGGAGTAACCCCTGAGCGTCACCGGGTGTGGCCAAAAAAAAACAAAAAAAATAAAATAAAATAAAATAAAACTTTCTCTGGGTAGGATTTCTTAAGGATTAGAATATACCCTGAAGATGAGGCAGGACCTTGATTTCTCCTTCATACCACTCCTGGCCCTATCCATCCTTCTGCTCTACCCACAAGCCCACTGAATTCCCCAGATAAAATTATATGTGGTCCTTCTTCTATTAGGCTGCCTCTGACGCATCACCTCATCCCAAGTTTATGAATTTAAACACACAAAAATCTTATGCAGACACTAGGGTATGATGGCTTTCATTTCAAATAAAATTGAATGCTGTCAAAAAAATTTTAGAAAATAAATAAAAATCAAAAAGAAAATAAAATTAAATGTAGGCTTTCTCAAACTGAAGTTTTGCTCGTTCGAAAATAAAAGATGAGGGAAAGTGGAGAAAGGTCCTTTGCTCTATATTAGTAAAATATTATAGTCATGGAAGAAAGATTCTGCTTTGCATGCTTTAATTAAATTTCCTAGATAAAGTCAATCTCCATGTATCTCAATCCCAAGAACTCAGAACCAGGGATTTTTCTCAACTGTGCAGTTGCCCTGAAATGTCTCCCCAAAGTAATGGCTTGTTCTTCAACCATGCTGCTGGCCAGCAGCCACCATTATTGAGGCTTCTCTCAGGGTCAGGATGGGAATTAGCTTCAAGAGGCATGTACAGTTTCCACCTATAATTGATGGATGGCTGCTCATTCATTGTCACTACTCTTTCTGTGATTATCAGCCAATTTGGTTCAGTTTAATAGCATAATCAATAAATAACAAACAATGTGTTAGTGATTAACTAGGTTGCATGTGTCCCTGGAGGCCATTGATAGAGTTCTGTGTGGTGTACCATTTTGTACTATGAATCAGTTTGTGTGGAATGACCAATAAATGCATCTGGTTTCTCCCCTATTCTCCCCCTTTCTCCACCTGGGTCCCTCTTCCCATAATGGTTCTATCCCTGGTTGTTGTTTTCACTCAAGTTCTTTGCTTGGTTTATTAATATCTTTGCAGTGAAAAAGTACATCTGCCTATTAATAGAAAACTATATATAAACCAAAGGAAGCTAATCAAATGCCCTGTAAGGAGACAAAGAAACCTTGTTCAGTGTTTTTCCTAGACTGCTATTGACAGCTTTCCTGCTGCTTTCTCCAGGTGCCAGGAGGGCCAGACTGTGGGCACTGCAGAAAGTGGAAGGAGCTTTCTTCTATCTTTGGCTACAGAACATGTGACCTGAACCATCCATGTAGATGGATTTTTATATATAATTTTTGGGTCATGTATAGCAGAGTTCAATCCTTTAGGTGCTTGAATAACCTATATAATTCCAAGCATGCACCATACCTGTTGGATTATTTCTCCAGTCCCATATTGTATTTCTTTTGGGTTCACTTCACAATTGTAGGAGAAAAGAAGGGGAAAACTTGCTGCTCAAGAACTGTGTGCTCCCTTGGACACATATCCTTGCTTGTTTCTATACTTCTTTGCTTGCTTATTTTCACACTGCTGAAGTCTGTATTCTCTCATTACCTTACATCTTTCTACATAGATTTTCATTCAATAAAAAATTTTTAGATTTTATTTTATTTATTATTTTGTAATATCTTTACTTAAACACTATGATTACAAACATGGCTGTAGTTGGGTTTCAGTTATAAAAAGAACACCTCCCTTTACCAATGCAGCATTCCCACCATCAATGCCCTCATCTCCTTCCTCCCCCATCCACTGCCTGTATTTGAGACAGGCATTTTACTTCTCTCACTCATTAACATTGTCATGGTTGTTATTAGTGTATTATTTCTCTAACTGCACTCAACCTCTTTGTGGTAAGCTTCATATCGTGAGCCAGTCCTTCCAGACCTCATCACAGGGAATTATTACAATAATGTCTCTTATTTTTTCTTAAAACCCATAGATAAGTGAGACTATTCTGTGTCTGTCTCTCTCCCTCTGACTTATTTCACTCAGCAAAATAATTTCCAAGTTCATCCATGTATAGGAAAATTTCATGACTTCATTATATATTATATAATGTATATATATTATATAGTGTATGTGTACCACAGTTTTTTTAGTCATTCATCTGTTGAAGGGCATCTTGATTGTTTCTAGAGTCTGGCTATTGTAAATAGTGCTGCGATGAATATAGGTGTGAGGAAGGAATTTTTTTATTGCATATTTTTATTCCTAAGGCATCTCACTAGGATTGGTATGGCTGAATCATATGGAAGCTCAATTTTCAGTTTTTTGAAGAATAGTCATATTGTTTACCATAAAGGCTAGAGTAGAGGACATTCCCACCAGCAGTGAATGAGAATTCCTTTCTCCTCCCCTTATTCCCTCCAGCACTGATTGTTCTTGTTCTTTGTGATGAGTGCCAGTCTCTGTTGTGTGAGATGATGACTCATAGTTCTTCTAATTTGCATCTTCCTGATAATTAGTGATGTGGAATTTTTTTTTCATGTGCCTTTTGGCCATTTGTATTTCTTCTTTGAGAAATTGTTCATTTCTTCTCATTTTCTGATGGGGTTAGATGTTTTATTCTGTTAAGTTCTGTCAGTAACATATATCTTAGATATTAGCCCCTTGTCTAATAGGTATAGGGTGAATAGTTTCTCTCATTCTGTGGGTGACTTTTGTATCCTAAGCACTATTTTCTTTGAGGTACAGAAACATCTCAGCTTAATATAGTACCATCTGTACTATATTTCCAATTGTGTGGAGAGTGCTGTTTCCTCCTTAAAGATGCCTTTAGGCATGGAGTGTTTTACCTATGTATTGTTCTATAACCTTTTAGTTTTAGGTCTTATATCTGGGGCTTTAGTTCATTTGCATTTGATCTTTGTGCATGGTGTTAGATGGAGGTCTGAACTGGCTTTTTTGTAAGTGGCTGATCAGATGTTCCAACACCATTTGTTGAGGAGGCTTTCCTTGCTCCATTTAGGATTTCTTGCCTTTTATCAAAGATTAATTGATTTTATATCTGGGTCATTCTGAATACTCAAGTCTATTCTACTGATCTTTATTGCAATACTTTGCATGCTTTAATGACTCTAGTTTGTAATACAATTTAAAGTTGGGAAAAGTGATGCTTCACGTACTCCTTTCCCCAAGAGTTGTTCTACATCTTTGTGGGTGTTTATTGTTCCAAAGAAATTTCAGGAGTGTTTGATCCACTTTTTGGAAAATGCCATAGGTATCCCTAAAGTAATTGCATTAAATCTGTACAACGCTTTTGGGGAGTATTGACTTTTTAATGATATTAATCCTGCCAATCCATTAGCAGGATATGTATCTCCATTTCCTGTGTCCCCTTTCTTTCTTGAAGTAAAAATTTGTACTTTTCTGTATACGTCCTTCACATTTTAGTCAAACTGACTCCAAGATATTTAAGTTTATGTGACACTAATGCAACTGGGATTTTTAATGTTCATTTCTTCTCTATCATTATTGGTGTATAAGAAAACCATTGATTTTTACATGTTAATTTTGTAGCCTGCCACTTTTCTATATGAATCTATTGTTTCTAGAAGATTTGGGGGAGTCTTTAGAGTTTTCTAAATATAGTATCATGTCATCTGCAAATAGTGAAAGCTTGATTTCTTCCTTTCCTAGCTTGACTTCTTCGTTTCCTATCTGGTTGCCTTTGATATCTTTTTTCTTGCCTAATTACTATGCAAGAACTTTCAGCACTATGTTGAATAGGAGTGGTGAGAGAGGGCAGTCTTGACTTGTACCAAATTTTAGAGTAAAGGCTTTTAGTTTAGCTCCATTGAGAATAACATTTGTCATTGGCTTGTGGTAGATGGCTTTGACTATATTGAGAAAAGTTCCTCCAATTCCCATCTTGATGAGTGGGTGGTGGACCTTATCAAATGCTTTTTCTGCATCTATTGATATGATCATGTGTTTTTTATTTTATTTTTGTTGATATGGTGTATTATGTTTGTTTATTTACATATGCTAAACCATCCTTGCATTCCTGGAATGAAATCTATTTGGTCATGTTGTATGACCTTATTCATGAGGCATTGGATCTTATATGTAAGAATTTTGTTAAGGATCTTTGCATTAGTGTTCATCAGGAATATTGGTCTGTAATTATCTTTTCTTGCAACATCTCTCTGGCTTTTGTATCAGGGTAATGTTAGCTCATAAAACTATTTGGGAGTGTTCCTGATTCTTAAATTTCCTGAAAGAGCCTGAAAAGGACTGGTAGTAGTTCCTCTTGAAAGATTTGCAAGAATTGATTAGTGAGTCCACTGGGCCCTGTCTTTTGTTTTGGGGAAGACTTTTGAGTACTCTTTTAATTTCTCAGTAGTGATGATTCTATTTAGATATGCTAGATCATTCTGTTTTAACTGTGGAAGATTATAGGTGTCCAAGAATTTGTCTATTTCTTCCAGGTCCTCATGTTTCGTGGCGCAGAGTCTCTCAAAGTAGTCTCTGATTACCATTTGAATCTCTGCAATATCCATAGTGATCTCACCCTTTTAATTTCTAATCAAGTTTAATAAATTTCTCTCTCCATTTGTTTATGAGTTTTGCTAGTGGCTTATCAATCTTGTTTATTTTTTTTGAAGAACCAACTTTTGCTTTCGTTGATCTTTCTGGGGTTTTTTTTTCTCATTTCATTGATTTCTGCACTAAGCTTTGTTATTTCCTTCTGCCTACCTATTTTTGTTTCCTTTTGTTGATCATTTTCTAATTTTAAAAGCTGTGTCATTAAGCTATTTATATAGGCCCCTTCTTCCTTTCTTATGTGTGCTTGCAAAGCTATAAAATGTCCTCTTTGCTGGTGAGTGCTAGGGAAGAGGGCAGGTGGATCCTGGCTGTTGGTTCTCCACCAAATCGTGGTGTGATCCTGAGCCTTGCTCTACCCGGCATGGGGCCTGGGGTGACCCCAATGTCGAAGGCTTTCTCCCTTGCTTGGGCAGGCTGGGAATCTTGGTAGGCCCCCAGCTGCACCCTCTCCTGCCCTCCTCCACCCCCCCCCCGCCCTCCAGGGCCTCCTGGGGTGGCGACCAGGCGGCCAGAAAAGATGGGTGTCGGGTGGCCCCTCTGGGAGGGGAATCCCAAGTTTTCCCCGCCCTTGCCCCTGTGCAGGCTGTGGAGCTAGGGAGGAGGGCAGGTGGATCCTGGCTGCTGGTTCTCCACCGAATCGTGGTGTGATCCTGAGCCTTGCTCTACCCGGCATGGGGCCTGGGGTGGCCCCAATGTCAAAGGCTTTCTCCCTTGCTTGGGCAGGCTGGGAACCTTGGTAGGCCCCCAGCTGCTTAGGAAAAATGAGTCCAAATTTGGGGGTGTTGTGAGCTGCTCTTTTTTTCTAAGGCAGTCTCTGGCAATATCTTACTAGTCTACATATATCATAATGTTATATTAATATAATATACATGATATTATATTAATAATATATCCCATCCTTAAGTTATGTTTTGTGTATATATAATGTCCATCTGGTATTCTGCCCTTTCGCATACCCCTGTAAAGCTGATTTCAATTTTCCACTCTATCACCCCCATCCTTCAGTACCCCCCATTTACCCTTTTTACCTTCTGTTCTCCACATTCCTAATTACACACCGTGTTTCACTGGATTTTACACACCCCAACTATATCAAAAGACATAAAATGTACACGTATGGCTTTGAATATTTTATATCTATTTTCTTTGAAGCTAAATCTTACTAAATAGTCTCGTAAAGAGTGAAGATTTTCCCCACTTTTTATCTTTTCTTCTCTTTGTGA
Organism: Crocidura indochinensis; assembly: GCA_004027635.1. Lineage (NCBI taxonomy): Eukaryota > Metazoa > Chordata > Mammalia > Eulipotyphla > Soricidae > Crocidura > Crocidura indochinensis. Next base: position 2,852 of record PVKC010024617.1, on the reverse strand, counting down.
ACTTTTCAATAAGAAATATTTGGTGGAAGAGTCCCTCCGTTTAATTCCTATGTTTAAGCACATCACATGGAGTTTTATACATGTTCCTGCATCCCCCATATTGGCCTATAAAACCATGTGGCATTGTTCCTTGTTTGCACAGGCACATTAAAATGGGAAATACCTACACTCAAATAAATTCTTTTCTAATAGAGATAGTAACTCCCAAATCTTGTAGTGCAATGGGACCTTACACCCTGAACATAATGGCATAATGACCTGCACAGGCCTCCCCATTCTCCATTCACCCCTGAACTAGGAAAGCTATATAGGAAAGACCCAAGATTTTTTACAAGAACACCTGGAAGCAATCCTCTACCAGGAAAGACCCTACTGCTGCTCTGACATTGATCTACTCACAAGAGACTTCCTTTAACACCCAGAAGACTTAAGAACATCAACCACCTGCATACTGGACAGGGCTTTCTGCATTGCCCTTTAATTGTAAGGTGAAACGAGAAGATACTCTGCACCATCCTAACTGCAATATAGGATATGCAGATTCCAGGATCTTTAATACAGAAATATGATACCAACAACAGAGATAGTGTGGAAAATAAAAGTGTGTTGGCACTACAGACGACTGGGATTGGACAATCTAGTTTACCTGGAGCCTAGAGCTGGTCTTATGCCAGGAAACATCAGGGGTTTGGTCCCCTTGTATTTAGACTAAGGATTTTCCTTTCCATGATCCCCATATTTTGGTGGGCTGATGCAAACAATTATTGCCAATTTAAAGCCGTTTTTACTGTGCTCCTTTTACTCTCATCCTTAAAAAGAAGCACCCACCCATTGGGCCCGGGAGATAGCATGGAGGTAAGGCGTTTGCCTTTCATGCAAAAGGTCATCGGTTCGGATCCCGGTGCCCCATATGGTCCCCCCGTGCCTGCCGGGAGCAATTTCTGAGCATGGAGCCAGGAGTAACCCCTGAGCACTGCCAGGTGTGACCCAAAAAACAAAAAACAAAAAACAAAAAAAAAAAAAAAAAAAGAAGCACCCACTTTTGAGGCTAACTTAAACTAATATGCATACGCATGGAAATGTAAAAAAAAGTACTATGTCTTCAATGTTTAAGGAGTCACATAAGTTTTATGACTTTAGAATGCTTATGTGCTGCTAAGAAATATGTATTCAATCTGGGGTCTTGAGGGACAAAGTAATTTTACATGGGTTCTGTTTTATTTTTCTTAATATTCTTTGGCTGAAAGCTCAATGTTAAGATATCAGCAAGGGGACTTATGTGAAGTCTGTTTATGGGTGATCGTCCTTCCACTATAACTTTACCTTGTCCTCTTTCTTTGCATCTTTGTTCTCATAATTAAAAATAAAATAAAAATTAAAAAATTTTTCCTCTTTACTGCTTTTGCTGTGGTCATAAATTCTGATAGTTTGTATCTTCATTGTTATTTGTTTCGATAAATATTTTGATTTACTCTTTTATTTTAAATCTGACCCACTGATTGTTCAGCAAGATTGAATATCTGTTTTTGCTCTAATTTGTCACCTAGATTTAGTGAAAAAGATTAAGGATGGTGTTCTTGATTATATGTCTATATATGTAGGCTATTTTCACACCTAAGGAGTCTGCCATTTTCCCCCTCACAGATGTTTCACTCTCTTCCCTCCTGCTCACCTTCACTAGAAGCTGCCTAGTTTCATTTCTTACCCTACTTCACCTAGCTCAACTTTCATTACTCTCATCAATTTCTGGTTGCTGTTATTTACACTGTGAAATAGGATTGCCCTCTAAGAACTAAGCTATGGCTAGACCTATTCTCATATTATTATATTATTTGTTCTTATACTATATGATATATATTATATGTATATAATAACATATTATATACTATATAATATATTTATATTATTATATCATTTGTTCATATACTATATGATATATGTATAATATATAATAATATATTGCATTATTGTTCATATACTCTGATAACCTATAGTTTCTGCACAGAGCATCATTCTCACAATGTTACACGCATTTTAGCCTCAGGAAGAGACAATACAGAGCATATTTAAGTGATTTCATTTAAGTAGCTACTTCACACATGCCACTACTGTCCCTACACACATATATATGCACAAAGCTGGAAACCTGTAACTTTGTCTTCGTTGGTCTTTTCATGAGGCCATTTTTCGTGGCACTACATTCCTGCTGGGTCTGTCCTGAGTCAGAGTGTCATAATCCTGGAACACAGGCCCCATCTTTGAAAATTATGCAGTACCCACTGAGCTAATGGTCTAGATTTCTTTAATTTGAACTATGTTTCTAACTGCTTGGATTAGAGAAACCACATTTCACAACATCTTTTTTTTTTATCATATTGGCTTACATATCTTTCACAGTAGTATTTTAGGTACATATTAACATTGAATGAGGGGAATTCCCATCACCAAATTTGTCCTCCCCCATCCCCGTTCCCTTCCTGCAACCCATATTCCCCACCATCACCCAGGCTGCTAGAGTAGGTGGACCCCTCTTAGTCTAGCTTACTATTAGTGATCATAAATCTGTTTGGTCCTGGTTACCTCCCTTGTTTCCCCCTCTATTTGAGAGGTGGAGCTAGATAATTCGAGTTTGTGGTTTTGTTTAAAGGAAAGAAAAGCAGTAGAATGAGGTAACAAGAAAGAAAGAAGTGAAAGAAAGAAAGAAAGAAAGAAAGAAAGAAAAAGAAAGAAAGAGAGAGAGAGAAAGAAAGAAAGAAAGAAAGAAAGAAAGAAAGAAAGAAAGAAAGAAAGAAAGAAAGAAAGAAAGAAAGAAAGAAAGAAAGAAAGAAAGAAAAAAAGAAAAAAGGAAAAAA
>PVKC010024616.1:0-16807 GCA_004027635.1 Crocidura indochinensis | reverse complement strand
GAGAGAGAGAGAGAGAGAGAGAGAGAGAGAGAGAGAGAGACAGAGAGAGAGAGAGAGACAGAAAGAGAGAGACAGAGAGACAGAGAGACAGAGACAGAGACAGAGACAGAGACAGAGAGACAGAGAGAGACAGACACAGAGAGAGTGAGAGAGAGAGAAAATGAGGGAGACATACATGGTTTTGGAACCAGGGTAAGGTCAGATTGAGAGCCAGTTAAAAGGAATAGGTATATGATGTAAAGTAAAAGGATACAGCCAAAAGTAACCAAAGGGCTGTCCAAATCAGGGATAAAAGCTATAGCCAGAGATAGAAACAGTTCAATTTGATTGCTCCTTTAGCTGTCTATTCTAATTGCCAACAACTGTCCACACTGGACAGGGGGATTGTTTTATAGACTCAGCCAGACAATCATGATTAGGGTCTTACTTAAAGGGGCGGATTCCTTTTATGGTTGACTGGTACTGAACTTTAGGACTAGATTATATCACCAAAAGTGTTCCTTCTTATATATATGAAGTGCATCGTAAAAGCTATGCAATATCACTATCAAAATTTGTTTACAAGGTAAGAAAGTCATTAAGACTCACAAATATTATTCATGTTTTAATATATTCTTTCTTCTTTGTCAAATATCTACATTAAAATATTTCTTATGGGGGCCGGGCGGTGGCGCTAAAGGTAAGGTGCCTGCCTTGCCTTGTGCTAACCTAGGTCAGACCACGGTTCGATCCCCCGGTTCCCCATATGGTCCCCCGTGCCTGCCAGGAGCGACTTCTGAGCGAATAGCCAGGAGTAACCCCTGAGCGTCACTGGGTGTGACCCAAAAACAAAACAAAACAAAAAAAAAATATTTCTTATCTCTTTTGCCATTCAACCGACATCAAAGGCTTTCATGTTCTCTTATTATTTTTGTTGCTATCATTTCAAAAGCCTGTATACTCTTCTGGTGATACATTTTAATGTATTTAATCAAATGCATGTTGTTACGCATTTAAAATGGTCCTAATGATGATGTGGGGAATATGCTTGTGTAGTTCCTTTGAGAAAAATGTCAATGAACTGCATCTCCAGGGCTGACACTTTTTATATCTTTGTATCTAGATCTCTTCCTGGGAGAGTTTGCAAACTTTCACTAGGGAACTTGTTGATCTTGACATTCTTAGCAGCAACCAACATCTGGGCTGAGCGTTAGCAGAAATCTTCTCACAGTGGACTGGTCCTGAATAATCCAGGTTTTCCTTTTCTGAGCCATATAGAGAAACACTGAAAACTTTGGGGCTACTTTTAGCCTACCTCACTATGTTCTAAGTTTCATGACCCTACCAGGGACTTTATTCCTAGTTCTTTTCTCTCTACTCCTCTGTACTCATTCTTCAAAGATCCCTTCGTTGTCTATCTAGTTGCCTGACTCCAAATACTGTTTATATATTGATGTCCAGATTTCTCTGGACTTCACATGCCCTTTCAAGCATCTCCACAGGCAGAGGTTTAGAACATGCAATCTTTATGCAATCCAGGATCTAATGTTCTCATTGCTCTTCCTTCCTGCCACCTTCTCCATTTCTATGTATCACGTTAGCTTGCATTAGCTAGATGAAAAACTACCTTTCTTCACTTCTCTCTTCTTCACTCAACATTTCAACCCATAAACAAGTCTTCAGAATAGACCATATTTGGAGGCATTTCTTAATTTTTTATTTAATGAAATAACAGTGATTTGCAAAGTTATTAATAGTTCAGTTTTAGGAAAATAATAGTTGAACACAAGTGTCAACTTCCCTCCACCAGTATTTAAAAACTCCATATTCCCACTCCCTAACCCCCAAATTTTCTGCCACCTTAACAAGGCACGTTACAAAGTTCAGAGGTTGCAGATTAAATTTCATGTTTTCAGTATTGTTGAGTCTGTGCTTTGGCTGTATGTCTATACCACCCTCCCACATCACCAGTATAAAGAACATCTTCACCCCATTCCGCCATCACTTTATTTTCTCAATTTCTTTCTTCCCTTTTTGATTTCTTTCCTTCTCATTCTTATTCCTTAAATTCTGGGATCAAGGGTGATCTAGGAATTCCCCCCTCTACTACATTATCTTTCCTTGAGATTTGGATGCATTTCTGAGGAATTGTCATTACCTCTTTGCTGGAGAATGGAGCACTTCCCTGACAAATCTCTGCTTTTGACCAAGTCCTCCTTCATTCACTTCTTACATAAGAAACAAAATGATTTATATGTCAATCATATTCCATTGCTCCACTCTCAGAAGCTCAGTGGTTTCTCATTCTTTTCAGAGGAGAAACCAACATCTTTAGTACATCTTGAAAGGGCCTTCACAATCTGGTCCTATTAACCATTACCTACCATATTCTACCCGCTTGCTTTTGCCAACCACTCTAATTCCTTGCAGATGCTTATCATCCAAGACACAGACTTTTTTTTTTCCTAAATCCAGCCAACCCAATTGGTTCTCTGCCTCCCAACCACAGTTCATCAAGCTTCCCTTAAACATTCTCTTTGTTGAGAGAGCTTTCTTGTATTATACTTAATAATGCTATAATAACTTATATTTACTAATGCCCTCTGATTCTGCTCCATAACACTTTTAACACTATAAGTTTATTTTATTCTTTTGTCTTTTGATAATCACTGAAAGTAATCACCCAACTATATACTGTTTTCAGTGTTCAACTACAGATTGGCTATATTTTGTGCCTTTCTCCATTTAACATCGTGTCAGAATTTTCATGCTTCCTGATAGTATTTATAACCATCTCTTGTAAAGGATAAACATTTGTTGAGTAGATAAGTGAATGAATCTGGATTTGGGGAGGATTAAATGAGCTGTGCATGTAAAGATCTTGGCACAGAATCTAGCAGAACAAGCACTCAATGCATGCCAGTAATCACTGGTAAAACTGTATCAAATCTTTTTGGAAGATATGTATATATGTATAAATCCAGCTGTCAGTTGTTTTGACCCCTCTCTCTGCCACCTCTCTCTCAATGAGGCCTCTTCTCAGTCTTGTTTTGTTGACTCCCCATCCTTGTGCATTTAAATTTCTAGTCCTGTGAGGCACTTGTATTTTTCACTGTATATTTCTCCACACAGGGAACTCTTTCAGCTCACCTCTTCAAGCCCTTCTTAATTGAATTTCGTACCACTTTTTTTACTTTAAGACACACAACTCTCCACAACTATCTCTCCTGATGACTATCCTTTGATTTCTATAACATTTCTGTTTTGCAGGATAAATAGAAGGAAATTTAGGGATATTAATTTCATTTCCCTGTTCAATCTTTATTTTAACAAATAGAGTTCAAGCCCTTATATAATATGCTGGGAATTGAACCAGGTGCCAACACATCAGAGAAAAGGTCTAGTAGCATTGTGAATTTTCTGCCCAGTTGACATGGACCTCAGGTTCATGGTATTTCTCCAAGGTCAGCTGTCCTACTTTTGCTGGCCAGTCCTGCAGGAAGATGAGGACTGCTTATAGAACCACCTGGCTTGGATCTAGAGGATTTTGTAGCACCCTCCACCCTTACTTTCTAGCCAATGTCAGAAATAAAGGGCAATGTTTTTCTCTAATCCTCTAAACAGGGTCTATACGGAAGAGATATTTCATAAGACTATAGGACACCAGATATTCCACATAGCCAGGATTTCTCTGTCTCATCTACAGTTATATATGTACCTTAGAGTGGGTACTCAAAATACAATTTTTATTCAATGTTATAATGCTAATGCTTATCACCAAAGAATTAGAAATTCCCAAATTATTTTTGGGATCAAATGATGTCATAGAAGACCTGATTAGAATTACCTCATAGTTCTCTATGCTGCAGTTTTCAACCCCGTTACTTCTTGCCTATTAATGTCAGTGCTATTGGACATTATTATATTGACATTACAGTGAATTGTACACACAATGATGTCAGGATGACTGTGTTCTCCAGGGAAAAGAGAAGTCCTCTAGTAAAATGGCTCATGAATGGTAAGGTCAGTAGTTTCAGTTGCAAATTATAGAGTTGGAATTTTAATGTTGGACTTTAGACCAACTATGACCTCACTCTTGACTCTTAATGAACTGATGTACAGTTCTAAGTGTTCTGATATACAGAACAAAGTGTTTATTTTGCTCTCCCCCCTGTGTTAATTCACACAGATGTATATTATATAAGGAATTATGTGAATTAATAAATTTCTAAGCACCCAACACTGAACAGAATACAGGGGTTGTCCCTAGAGAAGATAGTGAAATCTGCCAGGGGCCACAACACTCCAGTCCCCTAGGAAGCTTATTTTTTCATTAAAATTTCTGTGACACCCATGGACATGCATCAAAAATGATCTAGCTTCTATTTTTTTCACACCATTACTCAATTTGACACTTGTTCAAGTTCTTATAAAAATGGCCCCTTAAAAAATCATTTTTTGAAAAATGTAGAGGCAATAAATAATTAGATGCTCACAAGAAGTTGCAAAGAAATGGATTTTTTCATATTAATCTGCCATGAGTATATCTTCTTTGGTGAGTTTTCTATTAAGATCTCTGACTCATTTTTCATTGGGTGTATGTTTCCTTGTTGCGATGTCTTAATAGTTCTTTGTATATATTTGTATAACAATCCTTTTACTGAGTTTGATATAAATATTTTCTCCAAAAATGTGTCTTGTCTTCTCATTTTCCTTTTCTTTCAAAAATCATTATATATTGTAATTTTATCAAGAGAATAGCCATAATAGTGGGATAAATTAAGGATATAATAGTCTCATCTACTGAGAAATACATTAAAAGATAAGATGAAATGTGTGTAACAACTTTCCCATCTTTTAGAACATCTTTTAGAGGTAAAAATGTGAAGTCACATGGGCCAGTTTTGACTTGTCAAGTGCTCATTTTTACCACGTTTTTGTATATTAAAGTCTTCAATCATGCTCCCTCATTTAAGTATTGTCTGTGCCTATACTTGTGATACAAGATAAGAAGGTACTAGAAAAAAAATCAAAGACATCAGCTATTTAAGAAGCAAGGATTGAATGTGTCACCATGTCTGCATTCAGCCAGTTCCATAGACTCACTGTTTTCTCAAAAAATGTGTAAACCAAATTGTAAAAGATCATGGGTTCACCAACCACGCAGCTAAAAGTTGGCAATCTCAGGAGGATAATATAGGTGAAATTCTGTCCTGCCAAAGCCACACCTGCTGCACTCAGAATGGTCAACTATCAAGAAAAGCTAAATTTTCTGACAAGGACTTAATGTCCTCATTATGAGATACAATAATTTTCACACATTTTTGTTGCTATACTGTTTTTTCTTTCTTTTCTTTTCTCTTTTCAATTTTTTACTTCCCCTTACCTAGAAACATATGTATTCTGATAAACTATGTCAATTATGTGGCAGATAATCTTTAAATAAAGTAAATTATATTTTTAAAAAAGAATAATGAAATTTTAAATTAAAATTTATGAAGACAATCACTAGAGGGTTACAAAGATATTTGCATTTTTAAATTCACAAGAAGGAAAACATACACAAATAAAAAATAAGGGCAATTTACGTAGGGAGTAATTTTTATCAAAAAAGCATTTAAAGCAACTCAAGTAAGGATTAATTATGTTTAAATACATCTACTATTTAAATTAAGTAAATATTAATAAATTTATTTTAAAAACTTATATAGTGAATCTATTAAAATAAAAAAAATAGGGCTGGAGTGATGGCACAGTGGTAGGGCATTAGCCTTGCACACGACTGACCCTGGATGGACCACAGTTCAATCCCTCGGCATCCCATATGGTTCCCCAAGCCAGGAGCAATTTCTGAGCACATAGGTATGAGTAAACCCCCTAAGCATGACCGGGTGTGCCTCACAAATCAAAATATATAAATAAATAAATAAAAATATTTGTCTGGAGTCAGATATATTTGGTTAGCATCAACCTGGTCCTAGTTCAAGTTTCTAGAACCTCATATTGTGTCCTGAGCATATATTGATACAAAATCTAATGTTTTAAAAAATCAGCAATCATTTTATTAAATCATGTATTTAAAATAATATGGTGCCGGGGCCGGGTGGTGGTGCTGAAGGTAAGGTGCCTGCCTTGCCTGCGCTAGCCTAGGACAGACCGCGGTTCGATCCCCTGGTTTCCCATATGGTCCCCCAAGCCAGGAGCGACTTCTGAGCGCATAGCCAGGAGTAACCCCTGAGCGTCACCGGGTGTGGCCCAAACACCAAAATATATATATATATATTTAATAAATATATATATATGGTGCCAAGATTGAGAGTTAATGGAAGGTACTAATGGTTAAAATGAGTAAGTATTAGCTATATTCCTCTAGAAAATAACTAATTAATAGCAAGAAAAAAGATGTTTTATTGACAATGTCAAAAAAGAATAGGTTCTATAGTGGAGAGGAGAGACAACTAAAGTCTTTAAGACGAAAGAGTGGTAATTATAATGCAAGGTAGAGAAAGCTTTGTATGTTACACCTCTCACTTGCTTTCTAGAATCCATAGTGACTCAGAATTCTAAAACATAGGTAAACTTAGTCTAAAAAGGCTAATTACTTGAACATCTAAACAAATTTTCTTCTTCTGTGCCTCCCTGATATCTGGCCAGGCATTTCTTCTTCTATCTGGGACAAAATGTGGTTGGCATCAGCCTGGTTTTAGTTCAGATTTCTAGAACCTTATATTGTGTCCTGAGCATATATTGACACAAAAATCTAATGTTTTAAAAATCAGTAATAATTTTATTAAATCATGGATTTAAAATAATATGGCTTTTGGCTTTTTGTTTTTGTTTGTTTTGGTGTTGCAGCCACACCCAGCAGTTTTCAGGGCTTACTCTTGCAAATCCAGAAATCATTCCTAGTTGGTGCTGGAGGTTTATAACATTAATAGGCATTAGTTACAGAGTATCATGAATTATCTACACAAACTACCTTTTTTTTTAGTTTTTAATCCTTTACCGTACAATTGATTCTCCTAATTTGACTTACTTGCCTACCATCCATTTTTTCCCTTTGGGTGCCATCCTTCTGCACATGTAAGAACTTGGTTTTGTTCCTTCATTAATTATGTTTCTCTTTCATATGAGTGAATTCAAACAGTACTTATCTTTCTTCACCTAACTTACTTCACTTAAAATCCATCAATTTTGTTGCAAATGGTTGGATTTCATCTTATATATTCCACTCTACGTATGAAAAATTTCACAGAGAAAATTCCACCTCCTTCCTCTCTCACGTAGGAACTCAACATTTTGTCTGCCTCAGCATCTTAAAGTGGCTTATTCATTGTGAGTGGATAAAGCATCTCCACATAGTAAAAGCTTCAAACTTTCAGCGATTATTTCTTGGAGAAACAAAAATTTAACAATGCTTTATCAAAGAAATAAGACTTTCTAGTCATTTTGTTACTAAGTTAGCAAATTAGACCCCATACTTAAGCAATGAGCACATACCTCTTAAGGTGTTTGTAGAGTACATTTTTGAGCATGACTTGAGTGGAAGCTCTAGCTCAGAACTTTTATGAGTGCAGGTGAGAAGCCAGAAGCTCTAGTCTAAGATAATTTGGAGTCACATGGCTGTGGACCGAAGGTCCCAGTTCCTCCCTAGATGGACATTTCTCTTATGGATTCCTTGAATCTATAGATGTCTTCCTAAGAGGGCTGAAGAGATAGTGCAGTGGTAAAGTACTTGCCTTGATTGCAGTTGACCTGGGTTCAATTCCTGGCATCCCGTATGGTCCCAAGAACACAGCTAGGAGAGATTTTTCAGTGCAGAGTTAGGAGCATTGCCAGGTGTAGCCCTAAAACAAAAACAAAGACAAAAAATACTTATCTAAGAGATAACCAAGAGGAAGTCTTGGGTAGTCTAGCCTTGGCTGTTACTCACACTCAAGCCCATTTCCTTCCAGCATTAGAAACATATTATTAAGTCCAGTCCATACTAAAGGAGAAGAAAATTGTAATTATCGTAAAGGAAGGAGTATAAATAATTTGTGAAAATATTTTAAATGATCACAGATTCTAATAAAAAAAAGAAGCAATAAGCTCAGATTCTAATAAAAAAGAAGCAATAAGGATTAGGAGATAGTACACCTATTACTAACACACATCTGAATTGGGTCAAGTTCTGACCCCATATGGATCACAAGCATCACCTAGTGCATTCAGAGATGCCCTCAAGCATTTCAGGTACATGATAAAGATTCCTGAATACCTAAGGCAATTAGTGTTACCACAGGGCCAAGAACTTGCCATACTCCAGCCCTCCTTAGAATTGCTGGCCAGTTAGGTAAGAATCTAGAATGGAGCTTTGGGGACTCTTGAGCACAGCTTGGGAGCGGCCATGTCACCCCATTCCACTAAAAAAGAAAGAAAGAAAGAAAGAAAGAAAGAAAGAAAGAAAGAAAGAAAGAAAGAAAGAAAGAAAGAAAGAAAGAAAGAAAGAAAGAAAGAAAGAAAGAAAGAAAGAAAGAAAGAAAGAAAGAAAGAAAGAAAGAAAGAAAGAAAGAAAGAAAGAAAGAAAGAAAGAAAGAAAGAAAGAAAGATTAAAGTAACTATCTTAAAATAACTTTAAAAACACTAAGGTAATATAAAAGGCAACAGATGAGAATTTAAAAGTTTAATGGGTAGTCTCAAAGGCATTTGAAAGATACTTCATTCATTAAACAACAAAGTGTAAACTATGAAACACAAAATTAAGATAAGCAGATAGGGTTCTGGGGAGTTAAAGTGTGATTGCTAATTTCTTTTTTTTTTTCTTTACTTGATTTTTGAAAATAACTCACTTAGCATAAAGGAACCCTCTTGGGGGTGGGGCACAATCGACAGCATATAAGGCAAGTGACTTAACCTTTGAAGTATTTTTTAGGCTTATATAAGTATTTTTTAGACTTATATATATAAGTCACATTCAGTGACTTCAGAGCATGCACAGTATCACACAGCTATTTCCACTTTCTAGCTTGAAAACATACTTCACACAGTTTTGATGGGGGCTGTTACTCCTTTCTCCTCTTCCACCAATTCACTTTGCGAGAGGTTGTCTAGTCTGAGTGTTTCCTATAGATGGGAGCATAAAGTATGTGGTGTCTGCCTGGATTTTCTAATATGGCAGTACTAGAAGCTAGGATTACTGCCCTGGTAGCCCAATATTTATGTTCTACACTTGACAAAGAAAGCATGAAACTTATGGAAAAATAATGTAAGAAATCCTCAGAAAAGAGAGAAACAAATACCTAAAGGACCAGTATAATAATGGCAAAAGAGTCTTAAAGTATTGCTACTTTAAGGAGAGTCCCAGGAGCAGCAGAGAGAAAATAAAGTCTACATAGAAGGGAATAAAAGGCAAAATTATAGAATAACAAGAAGGGGTCATTTATTCCTCATAGAAACGAATTTCTAAAATCTAATCCCAGTACAAATTATGCCTTCTATTTTCAAATGTATGTGTTGGCCCTAATAAATTTGACAATAAAACTTAAGAATAAAATCAAGACAGTAGCATTTCTCACAAAGAAGCCCTCTGAAAAAATATTTCATATAAAATTCATGAACCAAGGAATAAATTAAACCTAAAACTAAAGGCCCTGTATACATTAGGTATATGTAAGAAAGTAGAGCTGAGAGGTAGAGATAGCACAGCAGATAGGGTATTTGCTTTCACAGATCCAATCCAGAATTCATCCCTGGCATCCCAAGCATCATAAGGAGTGATTCCTGAGTTAAGAGCCATGAGTAACCGTGAGCATCATAGGGTGTGACCCCAAAACAAGTATATTTTCTATATATGAAAGAAAATACTGAATGCTCATCTTAGAAACATAACCTGAGAGAAGTTTTCAATTTTAAAATTCTGTTTGGGTCAAATTATCTTAAAATTATTTTGTGCCAAAGAGATATAACATGTGTTAAGACATATACCACACATTTTGAAGGTCCCTGTTTGATCCCCAGAACCACATAGTCCTTAGAATAACTGGATATAGCTCTGGAGGCCCCCAGCATTACCTGGTACATTACCCAGGTACTCCTCAAGCAGTATACCAACTTCAGGTCCTTGCACTGAGCTACCAGCCAGGTTCACTGGGATCTCTGGAATGGGCCCCTTAAGTCTCCTGAGTACTATATGGGAGAACTTACCCATCTCAATACATATCTAACCAAATAACTATAACCAGTATAAGCAACAGGAGGACACAGTTGGAAAACAAACCCAAGTGACTGAGAATATATAATTGAATAAAGAAATTAAGGTATATATACACAATTGAATACTATGCAGCTATTAAGAAAAATGAAGTTATGAAATTTGCTTATACATGGATGGGATATGAATATTATTATGCTGAGTGAAATGAGTTAGAGAGAGGATAGACATAAGATGATCACACTCATTTGTGTGATATTAATATTTTATAATTTAATTAATGTTAAAGAATTAATAATTTAATAATACCAGCTATGGTATTAATATGCAGAAACAATAGAGAGACCAGTCCATGCTAGGAAGCTTGCTTCAAATAGCAAATGAGTGCATTTAGGGCAGAAAAAGAGACGATCATGACAATGATAGAAATGATCACTCTCAACAAGAACTGGATGCTGAAAGGAGATAAAGTGATATGCATGATGTCCTTTGTAACAATATTTCAAAACACAGGGGAGAGTGCATATGCTGTGGGAGAGTCACAATTGGAGAGTACCACATATTATGCAGTAATTGCAGGGCCCAGTGTTTGATTCCTAGTATTATTTCATATCCCGAGCAATGCTAGGTTTGGTCCTGGTGACCTACCAGAATCCCTGGGCAGAGCACTATGCATGACTCACACAACTAGATAGAACTGTGAATGTCCTTATATCTTCTCAGCATAAATGCAAGAGACTCAATGAAAAATAATATTAGAACTTTCACAGTATGTTAAAATAAAAATTTACTGACAAGTGGGATTCTTCTGCTAATTACAATATCTTTCAAACTTATGAAGTTTATTATATTATAATAGCACAATTCATTAGATACCTAAAGATAATTTCTCAGTGTTCAATCAAATTGAAGTACACTGGCACCACCTTGTTCTAGGGTTGACTCCTTAACCCAAGTTAGTCTGCTTAATTATACCACTTCTTCTAATAAATAAATATGGACCACAGAAACTGCATCAAACATGAATTAAGTGTCCCAGAATGTTCTAATTAGAGAAAACCTTAAATCTTCTACATCCTGGGAGATGGAGGAAGAGAAATTTTCCCTACAGGATTACATGACTGAAAATGTCTTATCTAAAGATAAAAAAAACACTCTTTTTTCAAGTAATACCACTTTTTTAAGAGGAAAGCTAATGAGTTAACAATGCCAACACATTAAGAGTCACATGTCTGGGGCTGGAGAGATAGTACAGTGGTCAGGCATTTGCCTTGCACAGGCTATCCAAGATGGGCCTTGGTTAGAACCCCAGCATCCCATATGGTCCCCCAGCCAGGAGAGATTTCTGAGTGCATAGCCAAGAGTAACCCCTGAGCATCACTAGGTGGGGCCCCCAAAATTTTAAAAAGTCACAGGTCAGAGTCACCAAGGAGTACAATTATTATCTAGACCTAACCTACCTGAAGCTTATGTTACAACTAGACTATATTTACACAAGCTGATGAATTGCTTAGGAACAATGCCAATTTGAGTGAGTTTTTTATGACTTACAACTGTAGACACTGATTCAGATTGATATTCTCTTAGCATGACTTAAAATGTTGAGCTCAAATCAAACTAATAGTGAAAGATTGAAGCATTCTCATTAAACCCAAGGCATACAAGATAAATACAGCACCTGCAAAGAATGGCCTTGGGAAAATCCTGAATTTATGAGAGTATTAGGTCAAGAATGGGTAGAATATAGATAAGAGTCAAAAGGCCTGGTAATTTTAAGGACTCTGAAGTGAAGAGATAGGGGAAGACAGTTGCCTGGGGCTGATTTACTGAAAATCAGCTTTAGGGTCATAGGATCCACCTACTGTCCCTTAGAAAAGTGATTCTCAACTCAGGGTTTTCCCCTCCCAGAGGGAATGTGACAATTTCTGGAAACTTCAAAGGTTAAGAACTGTGACTGCCACAATTATGGGGAAGTGTTATTGATATCTAGTAGTAGAGTCCGAGATGCTCTTAAGCGACTCACAATTTACAGTACCTTCTTCATGCTCTAACAAGGAATTGTCCACCAAGATGTATAATGTAACATTGTTCCTAGTGTCTAATCGTCATTTTCTCTGCTTATAACCAGATTCTTGCCATGACTTTCTGGGTGATCGTATAGCATCGACATTGTTCTCACAGCACACACTAATGAGATTAGATGAGAGAAAACATTACTGAAAGGAGGAGGCCAAGTGTAATCATTACTATGTAATGTGATTATAGACCTGCTGATTTCAAGTTGAGACAAGAGAAACCCTGTAGATACAAATGGAGAAATCATAAAAGTGGTAGATTTCAGCAGAAATATTCAAAACTCACAGTTTTGTTCTATGATAAAAATAGCCTGTTATAAAATATTGTGAAAATAAAAAAAGAAATGCTCTGAAACATTAGAATATAATTTTCCTGAGTTAATCTATATCCCTATGATGACTTCCAACCTCTACTGAGAGAAGCTCAGAAGTCTGCTTCAAAAAAGAATCAAGTCCTGCTGTTAGATAATAACATCATAGCATCAAAATTAACTGATAGATGCAGCAGTTCTGCAGGATATATTTTTAACCGGATAGTATAAAATTAAAATTTATTGAAAAAATTTCTATGAAAATAACTGAACATTTCTGGGAAAAACTGCTGAAGCAAGGCCAGCTTGATTAGATACTAAAGCACCTGAAACTCAGCAATTAAAACTGTTTGACACTAACATAAAGGTAGGCAGGTGGATGAAAACAATCGAGAATCCTTAAATAGGCTCAAATACACAAGAGAATTTGGTTTATGATAAAGGTAGAATTTTCATGGAATAATTCTCTTACTGTCTGTAAAAAAGAGAAAACCTCCTTAGCCATCAAATCAGTAGTAACAAAGGCTTTAGTTTTAAAAAGGGCTAAAATACATGAATGTGTTGTATTTGTATTTGGACAAAAGTGGTTGTTCAAATGATCAACAAATATTTAAAAAGAATCAGTGTTATTAGTCATGAAAATTAGGTTTAAAATAAACCTAATAGGTTTAAAATAAACCTAATAGGTTTAAAATATAGTTAGATGCTACTACACAATCTGTAACAAGGTTAAAATTTAATTATGGTTTGGTTTTATGAGGAAGGGGCATTGAAACAACGATGCTATGATTTAACTCAAGTCTATGTAAAGACTAAAAACTAAGAGAATGGTAAGACAAGTTGAAGCTGTGGAGCCAATAAAACTATTGTACTCTGTTGCTATAACCAGTCTTCATTCTATTCCGTATAACTCTTATTGTTGGTGCTTGGCAATCATTGGATGGAGGTATCTTTGGATTGAAACATCCTTTGGATTGATCTTTTTCCCTGTCTGTTTTCCACCCCAGAGTGTGGTCCTGTGCTTCCCAATAAAGACCTTGGGTCTCAGGAAGAAACTCAATTTTAAGTTTTCTCAGGACTGAGCTATCTGCTTCTGAGAGCAGAAGGGAGTGTGCAAGTTCTTGAACCTGTTGTATCCCCTTAGTCATGTGTGGATTATTTCCTATGTTGGTGTTTGCTTCCAGACTTGTGCCCCTCTGATTCCCTGGGTGGGGCATGAGGCTTCAGCTTCAATACTCTAATGAGAGTATATAAAATTTATAATTATTCTTTAAAGTTTCTTTATAAATTAGAAAGGTAAATTTAATATACTGTATAGACAGTAACACAGTTTGCTTTTAGCTCTATGATCACCATAAACAATTCAATAGTCCATCAATAATGCAAAGAATCAAACAATGGGGTACATTGAAATGAAAATAGGCGACCTCTAACTACATGTCCAACACACAGCACTAAGTTAAAAAAAACTGAACTATTGCGTTTACATAAAATCAAATCTTAAGCAATCTTAAGCATCACTAACAATGAGATAATACAGATAATACAGTGATAAGGTACATGCCTTATATGCAGGACAATCTGAATTTGATCCAGATCCTCACATGGTCCCTTGAGTCTTACCAGAAGTGTTCCCTGAATGCAGAGAATAGGTCAAAATATTGGTCTTGACCAAAGCAAGGCATGGATAAATAAATAAACAACATACAATAACAAATGTTTTGTTACCTTCAGGGAAAAGAAAGGTTGTGTTTGGGAAGAATGATGAGTGGCTCTACTGGATTGCAGGCAATGTTCTATTTCCTGATGCAGGTCTTCCCCTTCTGAAAATTAATTACTGTCAGGTGTCACTTAATGATATTTTTGGTAAATATGGGATAAATAAACAATAATGATGACAACAAACTCTTTTATACACCCTTGGTTTATAGTAGACTATGCTCTCTACAGTGTGCCATTATACTATATGGCATTCATCCAATGATTGAGACAATCTAGTAATGTAGTCTTGACCCGTCAGCAAAGCAAGGTTCTAAATATAAAAGCATGTGGAGGTCAAACTTGTTTTCAACTTTCTTGGCATCTCCAACTGTCTGAAAATTACACTGAACAGACAAATTGACAAGGAAAATTATATACATTTGCTTCAGTTTTATGATACCAGATACAGAAATAAATATGCAAAGAAGCAAACCTGAGAATGTGTTCTGGTTCGATGCAGGATGAGTGGAGTGAGTGATTATGATCAGTTTAGAGTTTAAGGGTAGATAGTAAGTTGGAGAAAATGAATAAGGTCTATTAGTTTTAAATCTTGCTGGCATCTCTGTGTCACACTATGTAAGAAAGTTCCTTTACTCTGAGCTCAGAAATGGCATCATTTATAGAAGATGAATATGACCTGTTTCAGAAAATAAGGAAGGAGAAGGAGAGAAAGAGGTCAGAGGGACTTTCTTACTCTTGCCATTTCCTCAAACTTTTTCACCTTAAAATAAAAGACAAGTGCACATCATTAATCAATGCAATACTTAGTTAAAAGCTTAATAGCTGAGATATTGAATAAACCTCGGTAACCAAAAACTGACGAATTTGTAGTATATATCCACTATTAATATGCAAGGAATAATAAAACCATGCAATTCATTAAAGCTGGTTGGAACTGGAAGATATCATGTTGTGGTAAGCAAGAAGAAGTACAAACACAGGATGATCTCACTTATTTGTAGTATATAGAATAATTGTATGAAGAAATGTAATGTAGTAAAGGGGAGAGTGTCTAGATTACCGTGATCCTAGAGTTTAAGGAGGAAGACAGTGAAGGGGAAAAAAACAAGGGGAGAAGCAAAAAGAGGTGAATGGGAAGTAATGGGGAACCAGTTCAGAGGCCTTCAGTATGCTAGTAATGTGGGAGAATGGTATTAGTATAACTACAAACACAGATTCAAAACCACTGTAATCATGAGTATTAAATTATAGTCATTAAACATTAAAATGTGACTATCAAAGGTACAGACTGGGAAATTCTGAGGGGGCAGGAGAGAGCATGGAAACTCTGGTAGAATGAAGTTGATGTTTGTGATGGGATTGATATTGGAATACTATGGGGATTGGTGTTGACATATGAGTTTAGGACTCATCTTTAATAAATTTGTAAATCATGCAAAAATAATTGATGTGTCTGGGCTGGAAAAAGCTTAGTGGGCTAAAGTATACACTTTGCGTGCAGGAGACATGAATTTTATTCAGGAATAACATGGTCTATAGAAAATCACATGGTTCCTTAAAAACCACAGGTTGTAGCCCCCAAATTTTAATGTGTCAAATTTCCTTATTGCAAATAGACCATCCTACATGATTAGGCACTTTTCTCTATATATACCATATATCAAAAATGGTTAAAAAGAAGCACAGAAACCTAATGCTTTTTCTCACCAACTAATGAAGGTTCTGAGCTTGCTGAAGTACATATCAGTGGAGTGTCTGGCAGAGTCCTCTCCAAGCATGGAGTTATAAGGAAAATATCAAAGTGCTAATAGAATTAAATGAGACAATGAATGCAGCGCTTAGTAATTTCTAATGGTTCTTCTGATGATTTTATCATTATGCTAAGTTTCAACTATGGAAAGAACAAGCCAAGAATTATTATGACCAGTGCTGTATGGACCAGTATGCTCTTTTGTCCAGTTATTTTATGGAGGATGTTCTTTATCATTAAAACCTGCCCCTGCTTTCCTTTCTTCATTGCCTCACCATCTGATCTTAAGATTCTTACCTTAAACAATAGAAGATAGATGGCCTTCCATGTTCCTTCAACTGATTAAAATCATTTCCTCTCTATTGAGAATTCATTTGTGTGGAAACTGCTGCTGAATATCAGCTTTTACTCTAGCATTGTCATCTGTGAAGATAAGACAGTCTTTTCCTTCTCAGCCACACTTTTCTCTGCTTCCCAAATAAACACACAGGGACACCAAAAGTACTGGAGTTCTCACTCTCTGGACACAGGCAGGGTCAGCTAGCAGGCACATAACTACCTCTATAGAGCGTGCCAACCATGAGAATATAAACACTGAGGATATTACTTATTACATCTCTCTGAATCCTCACAGCCCATATTTTGCATATATGTAAACTGAGGTTATTAGATGAGGAATAAACCACAGACATGCAAAGGGTTACAATTGCAGAAATAGGTCTAGAGTCTAAGTTAGTTTGACTCCAGAATCCATACTAGTTCATTCTTTTTTTTTTTT
>PVKC010024615.1:0-16305 GCA_004027635.1 Crocidura indochinensis | reverse complement strand
GGATTCGAACCAATGACCTTTTGCATGAAAGGTAAACGCCTTACCTCCATGCTATCTCCCGGGCCCCACAGGGCAGTTTTAAGAGGGAACAGATTTGGTGCCAAGGGTCAGACCAGGGTTTGGCTGCATCCCTGACCCCAGTACTCTTTCCCTAGCCCCCCTCCTTTTTTGTCCCTAGTTATTCATTTCATGAGAGCATTCTTACAAATTTGTTATTTATCTTTCTCTGTCTTTGGGGGCTTTTCAGTGTACAATCTGAAGTTCTCTAAGCCTAGTACCATGGCCATGCTAATTTTGTTTTCATTAGAATGTCTCATATGTCCAGAAGATGGCAGCAGTTCCTTCGGCATGTTTCTCTCAGCTGCCAGATGATTTGCAGTCAGTGTTACCCAGTTAAATTTAATAAGAAAAGAGAATGAACAGGTACTGGCCCTTGAAAGAGAATACAGTAGATAAGCACTTCCCTTACATGCATCTGACCTGGTTTTGGTCCTCAGCATCCCATATGGTCCTCTGAGCCCTGCAGGAGTATCACTGAGTGTAGAGTCGGAAATAATCTCTGAGTGTTGCTGGGGGAGGCCCCCAAACCAAAACAATATAGTTTACCTGACCGTGGAGGAGTAAGCTAATGATCATCTATTATGTTCCACTCTCCCTACAAACTTTCCCACCCTCAAAACCTATCACCTGGATAAGTCTTTTTCACACTCTAAGACATAGTGGGAACACCACTGCCTTTAGGAAGACTTCTTTTTTTAACTGGGCTAAGTCCCAAGCAGTGCTCTGGGGACAGAGGGCCACTTCCAGCGATGCTCAATTAAGGTGTGCAGACGTGTGTGTGTGTGTGTGTGTGTGTTAATACACAAGTACAGTGGTGCTGAGAGTCAACCATACAGAACCGGGAATGAAATTGCATACCTCCTGCATATCAGGCATGTGCTCCAGCGCTGGAGCGTTTCCTGGCCCCTGGCCACACTCACCATACTCTCTCACTCTTCCTCCTTGAGCTCAATGTTCTGCTCCTTGTTCAGTACACAGCTCAAATATTACTACCTCACAAAAGCTCTCCAGTCTGTCTGTTGTCTGTCTGTCTATCTATCTGTCTGTCTGTCTGTCTGTATCTTTTGTTCTCTTTCTGTAATTTTTATTGTGACCAATGTGAATTACAAGTCTGTCACATTATATTTAAGGTACTAAGTGGCATTGAATCAGGGCTATCCCCACTACTAGTATTGTCCTCCCTCCACCCCTGTTCCCAACATGCATCCCATTGCCCCCCTTTACCCCCTGAACTGCTAGTGTAACAGGTACCCTTTGTATATAGTAGTTGTAGATTGGGAGTCTTGATTCTGTTGTCGTTGACCTTGGGTTTGGTGTTTAGGTATGATCATTTTTTATTTCAACTCAAATTTTAAGTGACTGTTTGCTCCTCGTATCATCTACTCCCCCACACCCCCACATACACTCAATTTATAAGGCAGAACAAGATGTTGGAAAACAAAATAAACTACCAGCAATGGCAAAAAAACACAGCAGCAACAAGAAAAAACAACAAAACAACAATAATAAGAAAGAAAAAGGAAAAAGGGGAAAAAGAAAAAAAACACAGTGGAGAGCTAGTGTGGCAAGGGTTTTTTGTTTATTTGTTTTGTTTTGCATAGGCACAGTAAGTACTGGGGATATTAGAAAGGGAATTCCCTTGGCCTAAGAGATTCAGGTTTTCTCCATTCCTAAAGCATACTGTCATGGTAACAGCTACAGGCTCCAAGTATGCTCATTATCGAACCCCAAGGTCTTTTTATGGTGCCAGGAAACGTTATGCTCAGTGTGGCTGACTAAATCAGTCCTCTGTCATTAGAGATCTTGATATTTGCACAGATCCTAGGACAAAGTCTAGGATATATGGTTCTAGAAGTTCTGCTCTGTCACAGTTGTTGTAGTCAGTCTTCTGTAATTGGTGGTCTTGATTTTTGCTCAGATTCTAGAACAAAGCCTAATATAGAGTATTTCTTTATGGTTCCAGAAGTTCTGTTCAGTCACAGTTGTCAAAGTCAGACCTCTGGAATTAGAGATCTTGGTTTTTGTACAAATCCTAGGCCGCAACCTAGACTAGGGTCTTACTTAATTGGTCCCAGGAAAAGTTTTGCTCAGTCGCGCGATTGTCAAAGTTAGTCTTCTGTAATTAGTGATCTTGATTTTTGTACAGATCAAAGAACGGAATTTTTTCTGATTTCATATTACCGTTAGGTGATGAGATAGGGCAACCTGTTCTTAGATCAAGTTGTTGCTGTTTCCTTGTTGTCAGCATGTCCTATCAACCTGGTGCAAGTTGGTGCCAGCATGGTATTAGGAATTCCTCATGGAGAGTTTGAATCGTGGTGCTGTTGCAGGGAACTGTGTTAGTTCTACAGTTGGGATCTGGGGTTTGTGGATGGATGGTCGCTGAAAGTCCCCATGACAAGTGTTCAGGGTGGGAGACCAACCTGTATTATAAAATTAATGGATTTTTTTTTTTTTTTTTTTTGTGGTTTTTGGGTCACACCCGGTAGTGCTCAGGGGTTACTCCTGGCTCCATGCTCAGAAATTGCTCCTGGCAGGCACGGGGGACCATATGGGGCACTGGGATTCCAACTGATGACCTTTTGCATGAAAGGCAAACGCCTTATCTCCATGCTATCTCCAGGGCCCAAAATTAATGAATTCTTATCCCTAATAGATAAGAGCTTGTTACTATACATAAGATTCCCCCTTCTTTAGTATGCCTATGCAACAGAGAATGGTGTCATATTATATTCTGGTGTTTTGTGGGGGTAAGAATTATAAGCTATATACCTTCTCTGTGCCCTGGTTTTATACCATTTCTTTTTCCAGCACCTTTTCAACACCTAGCTCAATCTTATGTTGTCCTTTCTGTTTGTCATTTTTTTTCCAAAACCATTCTTGGGACAGTTAGGCAACACCAAGCCCCATGTCAGGGCATTAAGGCTCCTACTGGCCCCCGTGGCCACCAGTCATTTCTTGTGGCACTCACAACAAGCACCATCAATCCCTTTACTCACTGTCACCTTAGATTATAAACTTCATGATAAGAGTCATATCCATTTCCCCTCCTTTGCCTTCCTCTTGTTTCTGCAGTAACTTGGGATTAAACTTGGTTGTAGTTCTTGCTAAGGGTCTTCAGGGGTTGCACATTGGTTGTGAAGCTTGTCATTTATTGTGGGACTGAGAGTTTTATCCCTTGCAAGATTTTCTTGCAAGAAAGCACTGATCTATCCTCAGCCATCCCCAAGAATTCTGTTCATGTTATGTAACATTATTTTTCCAGTGCAGGCATATTTGTGTGTGTATATGTATATGTATATATATATATGCTGAAATCTGAGCATTTGCAGCTATAATAGACACAGAAGTAAAATGTGTGCCTATGCTTAAAGTAAAAATGCTTTTGCTCTAAATATACTTAACCAGAATTATCAATGAATGGACTTAGAATCAGTCCTGATTCCTTATTCAACCCTGGGCCAATCTTCTTTGAGTCTGAGAGGTCATGTGTTTTCAATCAAACAAGATGGTTTTGAAAATCCCAACAAGACGAAGAAGTTTAAGTTCTCACTCTCCCTACCATATACTGTGAGCTGGGTCCAAATATACTGCAATAGCATGACATTTAGCTTGCAGCTTTTGAGTTTGCGACAAGTTTTCCTTCTACAGCAATGTTATCAGTGATGAGTCTAGCTTAATCTTACTAGCAAGAATCCTGAAGGACTTGTTCTTTGTGCCCATACAATTTTCAGAATAACTGTCTACTTGTTGGAAGAGATTGCTGAAATTTTCTCAGGAGCATTTGAGGGAACTGAGGCAGGACTCAGGTGACAATTCCTTTTGCCTTCCCAGAAACATGATTATGCAGTCTGTCTAAATGGGGATTTGGCAAAAGAGCCCCCTGAATCTGATGTTTTCCTAAGCACACACCAAAAGGGTAGTAGATATTTGAATTGGCAGTGGACTGTAGTAGGTGGAATTAAGCACGTTGTGTTCTTTTCCACATGGAGTCATATATAATCTCTGCAACATATGATGAGGTTGCAATAAGAAAGAAAATATGCACTGTGTGTTTTGGTTTTCTTCTGGATATAAACTCTAAGAGATCTCTCCAGATTCTAAAACCTGAGAGCACATTGTACCTCATTGTCATGATTTATATAACTCTTATCCTTGGTCCAGGTTTTATTAATTTTCACATCACAATTTTATCCTTTTTCCTATTTTACTTTGCACAGAGTAAGTATTCAATGGTTCTTTGGAACAGTTTAAGATACTTTCCTTGGACCTGTTTTTTTCCTTTATTTCTATTGTCCAATTTCAGTGCGTGAATCATTTCAACATTAGAAAGGCATTTGTAAGAGACTCAATCTGGGGTATTGGCCCAGATCTCAATAGTTTTCATTTTCCTTTGGGTAACTAATCTATAGGAGTAGTATCCCGTGATCACATTAGAGTTCTGTTATCCCAATTCCTTTACCAAACTTTGCCCACCATAGCTGATTTATCCTGGGATTATATCTGATTGGGTCTTTCAAAGTTTATTTACAGATATTTGACACTTTAAGAAACTATGGATTTTAACTGGGTCATGTTGAACATTGGGATCTTGGAGAAGAGTTAATGACTTAATTTGGGTGTTACCTCATTCTTACTGTTCCTGAGGTCTTGTTCATCAACTTCTCAAATTGCTTGTACTGAGGACATTTAATGATCTAGTTGACTATGGTTAATTTCATACTGTATATTCTCAGTGGAGCCAGTGCAATAATTGAAAAAAAATCACAAAGAAAGCCTGCTGGACTTTGAGGCCTGACACTGCCTTCTTTTCACTGTGGTAAGTTATAAACCACTCTGAGTCATGCATATTTGTCTTTGCATTACCAGTGATTTAAACCCCTGCTGGCAAGAGGACACTGAAGAACAGATAAAATATTAATAAAAGACACGACAGAGAAAGTAGATTCTGAGACTGAGGAATAGCACAGTCAAGGGGGTGTGCACAGAAAAACAGAGGCCAGTTAGGGAAGCAGGAATGAAACAAATTCATTATTTTCAAATCTGGATTTGATCCCTTTGTCAAGGCAAGGATAATACATTCAGAGAGGTTTGCCATGGAAAATAAGTTATATTGGCAGACCCCAGAGAAGGATCATGCCACCTGAGGTAACAGGACATGAAGGAAGCATAAAGGAAAGAAGGAAACCATAGTTTTCCTAGGCAAGAATTGACCAGTCAGGTAAGAAAGTTTAGGATGTACAAGACCAAATGATTTTACTGGTTTTCAAGCATTGACACTGAGTTGTTTCAGGCTAAAGGACAATGACCTTGAATGTGAGAATCCATAGTAAAAGTAATTTGTGGTCTGAGCTCTGTATTGATTGGTTTGCCTTTCAAAGGTACACTTGGGAACTCAAGGGATTTAGTGACATGTGTGATGACATGATTCGGAATTTGAGGAATGGATAACTGATGGTGAAATGTTATGGCTAGACTCATTTTAACCCCCTGAATGTTGTGCTCCATAAGTGTGCTGCAGTCATGCATGCACTATGACTGTTCTTCGAAACAGACATGGATTCAAACAAAAGAGAATTTATTGGCCTGATTTCAGAAGCTCACAAAACAGGACTTAAGAAACTGGGCAGATCTGGGAGTTGAGGAGCAGGTGGAAGAAAAGGTTGACAGCTTTCCCCTTTCTTTCCACCACTCAGTTCAACTGTAGGGCGGCATGGTTCACCTCCCAGCTGCAATGGCGGAGCGCGGCCGGACAGGTCGAGTCTGGGCTAATTGCCCCTTCCCACTCAGTTCCACTGGAAAATTCCAAAAGGGAGCATTTCATTGGCCGAAGGAAAGCTACATACCTAGACTGTCAGTCCTACCAAAATGACATAATAAGGAGAGAATTCCCAAAAAAGAACACAAGTGATCTTCCCAGAATGAAACTGAAGTGTGTGCTGGGCATCCAAATATATAGCAAATGTCCACTACAAGCTAAACTGGCACATGGATGACTGCCAGTACCCTGAGCCAGAAACAATCCCCCAAGTTAGTGGGGGAAGAATCGGGAAGTGAAGGAATCTGGCATAAATCTTTCTTTGCATGCCAGCTGACCCCCTCCTTAGAGTCCTCAATTGTGGAACTTATTGCCCCCACCCCCAACTCAGCACCAACCTCCCATGTCAGATTTAGCCTGTGCAGAATTGTTTCTTACTTCTGTTGTTACACTTTCCTATGGAATCAGTTCAAATCTTTATTTCCTGATATACAACATCCTTCTGTAATCAATTGGCAGGGGATGAAGCTTGCCAAAGCCTTAGGTAGCAACCTCGCCTGGCACCATTTTTAGCCACATCCTGCACTCACAGCAACCCAGTTCAGCTGTTGCCAATTTTGTTTTGTGAAAATAGGGTTGCCAATTTTGTTTTGTGAAAATTTCCACAGCCTTCTGCTAGGCTAGTGTTCACACATTCAACCCTGAGGTGCAGTGACCTTGGTTAGTAGTCTGCTCCTTTGTTTCTAGCCCTGCTATGACTCCAGTTTCTAGCCATCATGGTTCTCTTACACTGGACACCTTTATTACTGGCCATCAGTTCAGATTCTGAAATAGCTGAACAATCCCAGTTAGGAGGTCAGGCCTATCTTGGGAACCCAGAGAAGTGAAAGAGCCTATATTGAAAACCAAGACATTTAGTTCAAGGTCTCAAGCTTCTTTTTTTAATAAGGTCAGAGGCTTATAATTCTACTACTAGAGAACCCCAAATTATACTTAAAAAATCTTGACTTTTGGGGCCCGGGAGATAGTATGGAGGTAAGGCGTTTGCCTTTCATGCAAAAGGTCATCAGTTCGAATCCTGGTGCCCCATATGGTCCCCTGTGCCTGCCAGGAGCAATTTCTGAGCATGGAGCCAGGAGTAACCCCTGAGCACTGCCGGGTGTGACCCAAAAACCCAAAAAAAAAAAAATCTTGACTTTTCTGTAGAAATTTTTAATTGGTCCTGAATTTTCCCTTTGCAAAATACTACAGTGTTACAAGGTTCTACACAGTTTATGTACATTATAGACATTTACCTCCTAGATTCCTTGGTATTTATATTTTAGCTCCATTTTACAGAAGTTCAAAAAGGTCAAGTAATTTGTTTCAGTTTCACCCAATTACTAAGAGCCAGAATATGGATTTAGACCGAGCAATCTGACCTCAGAGCCCCTGTTTTTTTTTCCACTGCACTTAAATCCATAACTCTCCTTTAAGTATTTTCTCTTGTCCTCTCTTTCTCTCACTCTCTCTGTCTCTCTCTTTCTCTTTCTCCCCCAGAGAATATTTTTGAGTCTCCCTGATTTTTGTTTTTGCAACTCTATTGAAGTATAATTTACAATCTATAAAATTCACCCATCATAAATGTACCATGCAATTATTTAAGTGAATTTATAGAATTATAGAATCATCACAATGATAATAAAGTTTTTAGAAGACTTCCATATAACATTTGGAGGACATTTGGATTATTTCCAGTTTGGGGTGTAGGGAAGAAAAAATATTTTCACTTCTATCTAGTCTTCTGAATTCTTGGCTGAAAGGCCTATAATAAAAGACAGATTAACAACAGAGAAGCAAGCTGAAATTTATTAACATGTTTACCCCATGTATGCAGAGGAGATAGAAGAAAATAATAACTTCTGAGTTTACCTAATCTACCAGCTCACATACCATTTTCAGCAAAAGCCAAAAGAAAGTTGTTTATGGGTGGTGGGGGTAGGAGGGCAGTGGAGAATAGTTCTAGGAGGAGATTACTAAGAAAAGAATGGCAAGCAAGGGTCAGGGTTATGCAATTTTGAACCAGCCTTCTCCACTGGTGAGGTTCTCTTGTGATTTAGAATACCCTTCTATTCCAGGTAAAACAAGGGAAACTTCTTTATACGTGTCAATTTTCTTCATTTTCAGAGTGTTTCCTACATTTGATTTCTTCAAATAATCAGCTCAAAATACCACTTGCCAAAGATTCATATTTTGAAATGGCATATTCTTCTAGCCTTTAGCTATGAATAATGCAGCTAAGATCATTTGCATATGTTTGTGTTATTGTAGGACTTATTCTCTTGGGTAGAGATTTAGGAATAGAATTCCTGGGTCATATGATTAGTGTATACTTAAAATTCTAGGAATTAAAAAATTTAAATGAGTTGTACCACTTTATATTCCCAAAGTCGATGGTGAGTTCTGATTTCTCCAGATCCTTGCCAATTTGTGATACTGTTGTATTATTAGCAGCAATTCTAGTGTTGGGTAGCTCATTATAATTTTCATTTGAATTTTTTATTATGTTGAACATTGTTATGTCTTTCATACGTTGATTGATTCTATTTAAGTCTTTTATTCACTAGGGCAGGAGAGATAGTATAGCAGGTAAAGGTTTGCGTGCAGCCAATCCTGGCTCAAAAACTTTGTACCACATAGGGTTCTCTAAGCATCACCAGAGGTCACTCCTGAGCACATTCAGGAAAAACTCCTGAGCACCACTGGATGTTGATTCCCTCCAATTCATGAAAGAATAAAATAAAGTCTTTTGCTTATATAAAAATCAATTTGTTTATCTTTTTAGTGAGTTATGTGTTCTTTGTATTGTGAATACAAGTACTTCATCAGGCATGTTATTTATGAATATTTTTCACCAGTTTCTGGCATGCCTTTTGGTTTTTCAATATTGTTTCTTACAAAGCAAAAGATAAAAAATATTTCCAGTATATGCACCATGGTTACAAACATGTTTGTAGTTGGGTTTCAGTCATAAAAAGTACACTCCCCTTCACCAGTGCAACCTTCCTGCCACCAATGCCACCCCACCCCTTTCCTATCTTTGAAGCAGGCTTTCTATGTCTCTCACTCACTACCATTGTCATGATAGTTATGGTGTAGTTATTTCTCTATCTGCAAACACCAATCTTTGTCGTAAACTTCATATCATAAGCTGGTCCTTCCAGATCTCATCTCTATTATCTCTGGGTATTATTAACGAACTGTCTTTTATTTTTCTTAAATTCTACAGATGAATGTGACTATACTGTGCCTATCTCAGTAGTTTATTTAGAGTCAGATTGCAAGTTCTTTTTTGTCTGAGAATCCTTTTGATCCCTCCTTCCATATAAAAGAGAGACTTGCTGAATAGTGAACTCTAGGTTGAAATTTTCTTTAATTCAGTAATTTGAATATATCATTCCACTCTCTTCTTGACTGAACTATTTTGTATGGGAAATCTGGTGTAATTCTTAATGTTCTTTACTTTATACTTAAGGTTTTTCTTCTCCCTTATTGCTTTAAGGAGTCTATCTCTTTCTTTTCTTTTTCTTTTCTTTCTTTTTTTTTTTTGACATTTTGATACTATATGTCTTGATGATGTTCTATTTGGATCTATTTTGTTTTATACTCTTTTGACTTCTGGATTTGTACAGCAGTCTTTTCCCAGAGAAGATCAGGTTTCTGTTATTATCTCTCCACTATTTGTTCTTCCTCTTTCCCTATTTCCTCCTTTTCTGGTATTCCTTAATTTGAAGATTTTTTTTTTTGTTCATTAAGTACTTTACATTTTCTAACATCCTTTTGTCTTTCTTATCTTTCTTGACTTCGTTAGCAAAGATGGTTTGTATTTTGTCTCCAAGTTTGTGTATACAATTCTCCTCTTATGTGATTCTACTACAGGGAAATAATAAAACAAGAAGTGCTAACTCTAATCAACATATATGTAAAATGTTGGGTCAGCAAACTATATAAGGCTTTTGCTCAAAAACTTAGAGAAACACATGGATGGAAACATGATAGAAGTGGAAGATTCCAATATGCCCCTCTCACCACTGGATATATCCACTAGGCAAGACATCAGTGAGGATATAAGAGCCCTGAAAGAGATACTAGAAGATCTGGACTAACAGATATATTCAGGGTCTTCCATTCTCAAAAAGCTGAATATCCATTCTCTTCTCCAAACATTTTCTAGGATAGATCACATTTTAGGACATAAGTCTAACTTACAAAAAAAATCACAAACATAGACCCCTTTACCTGAGGTGTTGAGTGAAAATATTTTCTTCACAGTGATCAATTCCAACTATCATTGTCATAATGGACCCTTTTCTACCCTAATTGCACTGCCTACTTTTTGTGGTGAGCTTCTACACATGGGCTGGTTTTCCTGGCCCTTTATCTCTATTGTCTCTGGATATCATTACCATACTGTCTTTTATTTTTCTAATATTCCACAAATGAGTGAGATTATGTTTATCTATGTCCTATATTCATTTCTCTCCTGCTGACTCATTTCACTGAGCATAATAATCTCCATATCCATCTATGTAAAACATATTTTTATTCACTTTTCGTAATAGCTGCATAGTATTTTATTGTGCATATGTATTGCAGTTTTTTTATCCACTCACCTGTTCTTGGCACTTGCGTTGTTCCAAATTTTGTCTATTGTAAATACTGCTGCAACAAACATAAAAATGCAGAAGGCTTTTCTGCATGGTGTTTTTTGGGTTCTTAGGTATTTGGGGGTATATCCCTAAGGGTGGTATTGCTGGATCATATTTCCAGGTTTTTGAGAAATAGCCATATTGTTTTCCAAAAAGGTTAAGCCAGTCTACATTCCTACCAGCAGTGAATAAGATTTCCTTTCTCCCTGATTTCTCCCTGCCAGCACTGGTTGTTCTTGTTCTTTTCGCTGTGTTTCAGTCTGTAATGTGAGATGATATCTCATTGTTTTGATTTGCTTTTCCCCGATGATTTGTGATGTGGAGCATTTTTTTCATGTGCCTTTTGGTCATCTGTACTTCTTCTTTGAGAAAATGTCTGTTCATTTCTTCTCCCATTTTTGGGTGGGAGTTAGATTTTTTTCCTCCTAAGTTCTATCAGTACCTTGTACATCTTAGACATTAGCTGATGGACTCTGGGTGAATAGTTTCTCCCATTTTGTGGGTAGTCATTGTATTTTTCTCACTGTTTCCTTTGATATGCATGCAGAAGTTTCTGGGTTTATGTAGTCCCATTCGTTTATCTTTGCTTCCACTTGGCCAGTGATGTTTCATCCTTAAAGATGCCTTTACCTTTACTATCATGAAGTGTTCTGCCAACATTTTTCTCTATTTACTTTATGTTGTCAACTGAGTTTCAAAGCTGTATATTGTCTGACATAAAGAAGTGCTAAGACCCCCCTACCCGGAAATATCAGATAAAAATTGGAATGTCTTTGCGTGTTAGCATCTGCAGGGTTTTGGTATGAGAGGGCAGATGGAGGTAAGGATGGGTGATAGACTGGATCTAGAGCATGGGAAAGTAGAGTGATAGACGGCATTGTGAGCTAGGGTTATTTAAGTTTAGCTCCCTAAACTTTACTTTTTGATTAATAAAATATTCTTCAACTCTGCTAAACTTCCTTCTCAATTCTTGTAAATCCCTAAGGCTTTTCTACTCATAAGATCATGTCATCTTCGAATAAAAAGTTTTAGCTCCTCATCTCTATTTTTTTTTAATAGGAAAAGTGCATACATAGTGCCTCACATGAATGTATCTGAAGACTTGGAAGCTTGACTGCCTACATTCTCCTACAAATGGAACTTGAGGTCTTGTTTGGAGATTCTAACGAGGGAACATAGTTATTCATATACCCTCAGATGAAGAGCAATTTGCCTCTCTTTAGGAAAGGTCATTCTTTTTATCAACAACACAGTTATGAGAGGGATACAGATGGGCCAGTATAGAGGAAGAGGACACTCATTGAGCCAGCCAGATAGGTCTTGCGATCAAAGTGGTGAAAATTTACTGTCAGATTACCTTCACATTCCAGGCTCAATGTGTATTTTTAATTTTTCTTTCACCAAGGGACACATTCTTCTGGTAATATAAATAGTAGGATAAGGACTTGAGTATTCCATGTAGAACTAGAAATCTGAAGTTTAATAGTAGACTGCAAGATAAAAGCCAAGGCCACCCCTCTTGGCAGCCCTGCTGTTGAGGGAATGCAGAGTTGAGCTACCTGAGAAGGTGAGCAGTCGGCTATGCTCTGAGATTGCCAAAGGCAAATAATCAGCATCAGATTGTTTTATACACAGTAATAAAGCTATAATATTATGTTACTATATGTTATTAATATATTATATAATATATAATTATAGTTTTATATATTATATAATACTCTAATAATTATATACTGATATATAATTATTATAATAAAATATATGTTATATAAAATGTTATTATATTATATAATGATATAATATTTGTTATAATATTGTACTATAATATATAATTATATATTGTAATTAATAATATAATAGCAATATATAATATTGATTAGCAGAATTTGGAAGTCTTTGCAATCCAGACACAAACTCTTCTTTAATGCCTTCTTTAAAAAATTTTTTTTTATTTAAACACTGTGGTTACAAGGTTGTTCATAATACAGTTTGTTTTTTTTTTTTTTTAAGATAAAGTTGTTCATGATTGAGTTACACTCATGCAATATACAACAACCTTCACCATTTCACATTTTTGGCCACCAGCGTTCCCAGTTTCCCTCTTACCCTCCCTGATGCTCTCTTCCCTCCTACTACCCTCCCCTGCCTGTTTCTAGGGTATTAATGCATTCTTCTTGCTCACTTGTACTGGCTAGGACCTTTTGCATTAAGAAAGATAAGAGTGTGAGAACAAAACAAAACAACAACAACAACAGAACATTTTACCTCTCTCCTGTTTTTCTGACAGTCCCTAGATATTCACTGTCATGGTGGTGGGAGATACCGAGTGATACTCAGAAATCACTCCTGGAAGTTCTTGGGTATCAAATGAGATGACAGGGATCAAATCCATGTTGGCTATTATCAAGGCAAGTGCCTTACAGCTGTACTATCTCTCCAGTCTGGATGTTCACTTTTTAAATAGGTTTCTGCTCTCCCTTTAAAATAAAAAAGGAATCACAGTACAGTAACTTCCCAGAAGTGACCTGAGATGGGGGTCATTTCTCTTCTCCTCAGTTCCTGTCCCCTCTTCTTAAGACTAGCTTCCTGCGATAATGGACTGGTAATAGAGTCTGTTCTTTACCCAAAGACTTTCTGGTTTTTTTGTTTTGTTTTGTTTTAACATTTCATCCTGCATTTTGGGCTCTAGACCGAAAACACTTTTGAAATTCAGTAGAGACCCATATTCCTTCTGAAGTAACCTCATACTTTTAGCCAATTTCAGGCACACTGAGAAAAAAACACCTGATTTTTTTTTTTTTTTGTCCCACTTTTTGTGATTCAGTGGAAGGAGACTGAAAATCAGCTAAAATCCTGGAACTTGGATTAAAGATTTCCTCCAGTATTCTAGGAGTTGACAATGAGTCTTAGGAGAAGAACCTGAAACCTTTCTGGGTACTATGGGGTGCTGTTCTGAGCTCCCCTCTTTTCCAGCTTCCTGTGTTCTCTTATTTTCCACTACTAAACTCCAGTCAGCTAAATCTCTCAAAAGTCCCTTAAATACCCACACAGAAACTTGGGTTGATGTCCTCTCCCTCCTAATGTAGTCCCACTTTCCTCTGCCTGTTCAAAACGTGCCAATTCATGACACAAATTTCACATTTGTTTTTTCATGTTCTCCAACTTGACCTCCCCTAAAAACACTGATGAGAAATTCAGTATTGAACACTAACTGGAATGCCTCTCGATTATTTTTTGTTTTTGTTTTTGAGGCACACCCAGATATGATCTATAAGGAAATAGACTTTTGTGGCCCCTGTCAGCCATAAAGTGGGCTATTGTCCCTTTAAGGGTGAAGACATCAGTTACCAGAGGTCTTTCCTTTGTAACTATGGCAGGATAGCAATCGGAGGTTATATATAAAGTCCTATACTGAAGTTCTGGAAAAGGTTGGCAGATTCTGCTGCAGCTAAGCCTGCTGGGTTGCTCTTTCTGGATGGCTGCTACTGAAATGCTGGAGAAGCTGTTTAACAGATTCTCTGCTCCCGCTGCTTTTTGCCTCCTTTCCTATTGCATCAGACCTAACAGCACTTCAGGTGGCTCTAAGTTCAGAAATTACTCCTGGCAAACTCGGGGTATAATAATGGGATGCTAAAGATTGAACCCAAGTCGACCATGTGCAAGGCAAACACCCTATCTGCTTTGTTATCGCTCTGGCCTTGTCTCTTCTTTTTGAGATTATTGTAGTGACCATGATAGTGATATCTTTTTACAGCTCACCATTGTTGACTGATTCATACCCATTAGTTAGCAGCAGGCCCAGAGCAACCACTCAGAAAAACTTTGCTGATCAACTGACAGACGGTGTACATTGGGATCCTTCTTGCCATTCTATGAGTTGTTTGTTCCTTCACTTTCTACAGGGAGTCTTTCTGCTCTCCACCACACACATACTACCCACCAAGGACCACTTGGAATTTGGTAATCTTATCCTCATGAAATTACCAAAATGCATGGAACTGGTACCACCCCTTCTAGCTAGGTCAGCCAGGTTGTGGGAGGGTTAGAAACAGAGGCCTGTAAGGCAGACCAGGCCCTTGGGCAACACTATCCTTGACCATGGAGCTGGAAATTGTTTCATAGTTCATGCTTTCTGACTGCAGAGTGCATGTCTATCTTATTGCTTTGTCAGAGTTTCCATTGCCACAATTGCAAAAGTTAACTTTTCTCCAATCAATTCAAGACTCCCTGGCCCAAGTCCTTCATTCTTCTTTGTTTGGGGGCAAAGACTCAGTTGTTCACACAGCTTTGTCTTGCAGCAAAGCAGCCCTTTCCTTTCCCTTCCTTTCTCCCTCAGAAGCCCAATTGTGTCTCTCCCTTGGCCCTGCCTATGGTGTGTACAGACTCTATTTCTTCCCTACTTTTAGCTTCTTACTGCATGAACAATTCCAGGACAGGTGAGGACTGAGATGAGAGGGAAGAAGTAGTTGTGATTGGCAACTATTGGTTGGATGTTATTTTACTACTGCATAATAATGGTCAAAATAACCCCATAGGATGGTTTCCAAAAGCCCAAGCCTGGGCATGGAGTTGGGTCAGCAAAAGATTGAAGCAGGATGTGTTTCTGTTATTGTCCCAGAGGCTGAAGATAGATTTTTGTGTGTCCTGAACAAATGCAGGTATTTCTTTCCTATTTAAAAAGTCTCATGGTTTTTCAGACAGGCCTTTTCCAGAATTTGTTCTGTCCTGCCTTCAAACCTCTGACTTGTATTCCCTTCTCTCAGCAACCACCTTTATCCATATAATGATTGCCTATCCCAACCCCCTACCCCTTCTCCCTTAGGCTCTTTTTCTTCCAACCCACCCAAATGGATGGGCTCTTCCAACCTATTCATTCCCACAGTTTTTCAGTGCTCTGGTGCTTATTCTGTTTGATTTCTTTTGCATGTGTTTAGCATATTTTGGAATGGTCTGAAATCTTATGCCTTAATTTAAAAAACCCTGCAGCCAAAAGTCACATCTTCTGGCACCCTCCCCATTCTATGACAGGGCTTCTTGATGCTAAGCACCACAGTAAAAGAATTAACTCTCACAAAGCATCACCTCTGCCTCACAATGGATGTGTGTGTGTGTGTGTGTGTGTGTGTGTGTGTGTGTGTGAGAGAGAGAGAGAGAGAGAGAGAGAGAGAGAGAGAGAGAGAGAGAGAGAGAGAGAGAGAAATTGAAATTTTGGCTTCCAACCATCCTGAGAATACTCAGAGCAGCTAGAACCTCATGTTCTCTCCTATACGTAGTCCCAAATGTCTTCAGGGAGGGTAGTGAGTTGGTCTTTTGAATGTATTTTCTTAAGGTGAGCTCTGATGCAAATGGTCAATGCAAATTCCTAAGCAGGCACTATTTCAGTATAAATCTTCCCATATCTTTAAACCTTTAGGTGCCCAGGGCCTCAGAATCTGTCATTTAAACAGGATTTGACATACCAGTAATTTTGAGAAGCAAAGATAGAGCCTTCCTTGTTCACAAAAATGAGATCATTAGAGAAATAGCAGCAGCAGTTGCATCCTAGTCTCGGATGTTTGTTTGGTTTTTTTTTTTGTTTGTTTGCTTTGTTTGGTTTTTTGGTCACCCCTGGTGGTGCTCAGGAGTTACTCCTGACTCTGAGCTCAGGAATCACACCTGGTGGGCTCAATGGTTTATATGGGATGCTGGCAATCTAACCGGGCTGGATTGGTGCAAGGAAAATGCCCTACCTACTGTTCTATCACTCTAGTCCCATCACCTTGGATTTAATCACAATGGTTAAATAAAGATATTTAAAAA
>PVKC010024614.1:0-16806 GCA_004027635.1 Crocidura indochinensis | reverse complement strand
CGGGAGATAGCATGGAGGTAAGGCGTTTGCCTTTCATGCAAAAGGTCATCGGTTCGAATCCCAGTGCCCCACATGGTCCCCCGTGCCTCCCAGGAGCGACTTCTGAGCAAATAGCCAGCAGTAACCCTTGAGCGTCACTGGGCGTGGCCCAAAAACAAAAACAAAAACAAAAAAAAACAAAACAAAAAAATGCAATAGTTGTGGCAATCATATGATCTGTTGGCTTACTATATTTGGTTCATTTTTCTTAATAACTGGTATCTAGGAATAGAAGAGGTAGTATAATTCCTGGCAATACAAATGCTATCCTGAGCCTACCAGGAGTGATCCCTGAACAGAGTGAGAAATAAGCCCTGAAAACATTAGATTTGGCTCAAACTCTCTACCCAAGAAAGTATTGGTTCTTATAGTTACAGTGTTGCATGTTATTTGATAAATGTAAAAAGTAGTGTTATTTCCTAAATTAAAAAAATATTACAGCAAGATCAAAGAGACAATACAGAGAGTAAGGAACCTGCATCCCATAAGGTTCCTGGAGCCTGCCAGAAGTGATTAATCCTGTCAGGTTTAACTCCTGACCACAGCCAGCACATGTGCATCCACCCCCCAAAAAAGAGAATAATTAATTGAATAAAAGATCTCCATATCATTCAAACACAAGAAAATTATTTTCAATGTAGACTATGATGAGATCTTATATATTTTTATGATGCCAAGAAAGTTTCTCTCTTTCTTTACAAGATTTTAGTGAAACTTGCTGGCAGGTGTTCTCTGTGGTTGCCATTCCACAACTCTTAATTCTAAATATCTAGACAATAAAATTTGCTTCTAATCTGCCAGCCATAAAGTGGATAATTATTTCTCAAGTGGAAAAGAGAAGCTGTTATGACAGGCACTTTATATCAATGACCTTTCCAAATTTCTAAAATTTTCAGGCTTTTTTTTTCAACTTCTTAGGGATCTATATAATGAAAAAAGAAAGCTAGCAGAGAAAAGAACTATATTTTCCTATGTGCTATTATTATTATTATTATTGTTATTATTATTTGGTTTTTGGGTCACACCTGGCAGTGCTCAGGGATTTCTCCTGTCTCTATGCTCAGAAATCACAGGTAGCCGGCTCGGGAAACCATATTGGATGCCGGGATTCGAACCACCATCCTTCTGCATGCAAGTCAAATGCTCTGCCTCCATGCTGTCTCTCTGGCTTCATGTGCTATTATTTTTACACCTTTGAATTCTACACTTAAAATTAGACGTGGCAACACATGTAAACTACAACAATTTTACGAGGCCCTTAAAGCTTAATTATATGTTAGTGCACTCAAACTACTAATCATGAGTTCTGAATGTACACGTATACATACAAACACTTATATATACATACGTTTAAATGTGCACACACTATGATGCAGTTTACAAGTGTACAGAATTATTGTTGGAGAGAAATTCTATGAATTGCAGAGACTGTCAGATCATTGCTATATTTCACCTCCATTATAATATAAATTAATCATGGTAGTTACCTTAGATTTTTTAGAGAAGTTTTAATCTCACAGTTGAAATGAAAAAAAAATCCAATTTTTGTGTTTTAATTTAGAGTTAATGTTGCACTTTTTACTTTATTTAAATATCCACTTTACATTATTAGAAAGTCTATTCAAAGTGACTAAATTAGATTTTAGCATCACTTGAACTGACGCTAAAAGGTCACATCATTGAGTTCAGTCTTTTGCATTATAAACAGGTGATCCTGGGGAACGTAAGCATCTCCATTTGGTTCAGTCCTAGAGGTTCATCCTACACTAAGGTTTGTAATAAAAGTAAGGTAATAATAAAGCATTATTAACTTGCATGCAATTCTGAAATCACTTTTCAAGAGATGCCGTTAGGAGAAACAAACCATGTCACATCAATATATTGATCTTCCAATCCAGAGTAAGAGAATTGGTAAAAGGAATAAAAATATTTTAATTTTTACTTTTATGTTAGTAAGAAGTGAACTGATAATAGAAAGAATATAAAGAATGGATCTTGAATATATCAAGTTTTCTTGTAGAAACAGATCAATTTGATGAAACTATCTTTGTATTCTTGTTAGAAAAATAGATATATGTAGTGTCACCCAAGATGTTTAATAAAAATATCTGACCATATTATTATTTCAAACTGATTTTGTTCCTGTGTGGGCTCTTGATTATTGTACAAAGGATATTGATGAATTTGGGTTATTGTACATTAAATTTCCATTTGTTGTATTCAGGTTTTTCCTTGATCTGTTTATGATGTCACTTATCCAATCCTTTCATTGTTATCTCCAGTTAACAAGGAGAAGGGCCAGTCTCTTCACTGTCCTCTCAGCTCCAGTGCACACAGACAAGTCCTGCCTCTGTATTGTACTCAATCCATTGTAAGGCTTCCAAATTTGAAGACTGCAGCTGGAATTATGGGACTTGTGTCCTTGCTAGACTTGCTGCTTTGGTCTATAACTAGGGCTCATTGGCTGTCTATCAAAACCAGAGCCTAGAGCCTCTTTGTCTCTTATGTTTGTTATTCAGTCATTTAAGTGTGTGTGTGTGTGTGTGTTGGGGGGGGAGTAGGGAGGAGGTAAGAACTGCTCTTTCCAACCCTCTGTCTGGGCAAAGGTGAGGGTTTAAGGACAGCCTACTGGGATTGCCTCATTGTGCTCTCATTCCTAATGCTTTTTTTTTTTGCCTCCATTTAGCTATTTGCATTGTTTATCTGACTGGCCACCCCTTCAGTGAATGGATTTAAAAGGACCAATTACATTACCTAGATTACCTGGCCTCCTCCTTCCCCTCTACTGTAACAGTCTCAGGCAGTGATTACTATTAATGCCAATGGGCTGAGACATTCAATTCTATAATTATAATTACCTCTCCCTATCTCTGCTCTGAACATTTGAAATTACTTATTTCTCATTAACCGTGCTGCTCTACATTGGATTAAAAGTAATAAAGATGAGTGTAAGTAACCTTTCCAAAATTTTAGTAGTCATCATTTTTCCGATCCAATTGCTTGGCATTCTACTTAGACATTTATGTAAAATTTTAGTTAACTTCTAAGAATAATAGATCTCCTTATCTTGTAACTGTGGTCATTAAGATTAGAGGTCTCTAGGTGGCCTCAAAAATACTAAGGGAGCTAGAAAGAAGTTAAAATGTAAATAGAAGTGTGGCTTAATACAAAGACTATATACTCTTAACTATGAAATATTACTATCTGCTTGTTTTGTGTTGAGGACACACCCAGAAGTACTCAGCAATTACACCTTGCTGTGTTCAGAGATCACTATTGGTGAGCTCAAGTGATCATATGAGGTGCTGAGAAGTGAATCTGTGTCTGCTTCATGATAGGCAATTAGGCACCCTACTCACTGTACTGTCTTGCCAGCCTCTGAAATATTTTGTCTATTGATTTTCATGAATGAAATAAGGAAGAAATTACACCAAGATAAGATAACTCAGATCTTTCTATTCCAGATATCTTTGTTTCATCGTACCCTTTGATAATTCTATTGTCAATTAATTTAGATTTTCTTTATTCATGAGTATTTGAATATTCATGAATTGATATTTAATTAGTAGAGGATGCAGAAGGCAAGACATTAACCAGTAGTAGATACATTATAGAGAACAAACAAATGTCATAATTTAAAATATTAAATCATCAAGTAAAAATTGTGCAATGATGTATGTGATGAAGGAAGGTGTTTTTGGTCTTAATTGATGACTACCTCCCTCACCCCCATACATACATATAATTACAAGCTACATTGAACTGCTTATAAATTAAGCAACAGATTCTACATTTTCTTTTTGAAAGGGGCTACACCCAGTGGCACACTGGCTCTATACTCAGAAATTATTCCCAGGGATTGAACTCGGGTCAGCTGTATGCAAGGCAAATGCACTACCAGCTGTGCTATCACTTTGACCCCAGATCCTATATTCTTTGAAGTTCTAAAATGGCTCCTTTGGAGGTAGTACAGCAGGTCTGGGCTGGTTTGGAGTTGAAGCAATACAGTACCTGGCACCTGACTGCCTTAAATTTGATTGCCAGCACCCACTTTGGTCCCCTGAGCTCCTCCATGCATGATCCCTAAATGCAGATCCAGAAGTAAGCCTTTTAAACAGCAAGGTAAGACTTCCACAATAACAAATAAATACTTAATTTCTGACCTTTAAATGTCTTTGTAAAAAATTGAAAATGTATGTAATAATGGAGGCACTAGTGACTTAATAAAAATATTGGCCAGAGCGATTGTGCAGAGGTAGGGCGTTTGCCTTGCACATGGTTGACCAAAGGATGGACTGCAGTTCCATCCCCCAGCGTCCCATATGATATCCCAAGTCAATACTGATTTCTGAGCTCTCAAGAGTAATCCCTGAGCATCACCAGGTGTGACCCAAATTAAAAAAAATGATGTCCGATCATTTTTAAGTCCAACGATGAACTTAAAGTCCAAGATGTTTCACAGGATCTTTTTTGTTCCTCATAGTGCATAAAGTCATCTCTGACTACACTGCGTGAGGAAAAGTTTCCTGGCTACTTCGAACCACTGTTTCATGTAAAATCTGTCCCATCTGTACTGCTTGTCTCTGAATTTATGGTGGATTCCAGTAAGCTTTCTCTACCACCTCAAGATCACTAAACATAAAGGAGAAATTCATTAGCCTATTTTTATTGAATTATAGTCTCATCTATTTCTACCTTATATCTAAAGAGAAGGAATTATGTTGCTTTACTTTTAGGAACTAATGAGAGGTTTGGATATAGATGTTGACATACATACCTATATTTTTTCATCATGATACACAATTCTATGGATATTTATATAAGCCTATATTATACATGTATAAATCTGTATATATATATATATTCTTTTATTATCCAACACTAAATATTGAGAATTTGGAAGACTGTAAAATAATCCTCATTTTCTGAGAGCTGAGCTCAAGTTTTATATGTATGTATCAGGACAGTAGCATTCACAGTCATGGGTACATATCAGTGTCTCATTACCTCTAAGCTAATTTATGTTATTTTTAATTATTCACTAGCTTTATGAGTATAGATTCACTTTATATATGTGTGTACATAAATACATGGAGAACGAAAATCTGTTCAATCTGAGAAAAGGTGTTTTCTTTAAAACCTTCTGTATCTAGTGAAGCTTTTCTTGCTTTCTATAAAAAGAGACACAGGGGAGGAGAAATGATCAAATCCCCAGCAGGAAGTTAATACCTGCTGAGCTTTCCTGGCAGAGCCAAGACTCCTATAAAGCCTCATAAGTGTGTGAGATCTAGACTTCATAAAAAATGAGTCATAAAAACGAGGGCTTGCTCTGCGACAGGTAAAATCTTCCATTTCAAACGCTATTTTAAACTAAAAAATATAAGAATTTGTCTGAATTTTATGCTATTCAGCTTCTTTTTTAGCACTTAATCACATAAGATTGGGGGGAGGAGGATACATACTCTTGGCATTTGAATATTTGATTTATACAAATAAACAGAAAAATCTGCATTACCAAATCTTTTGATTTAATTTTTAAGCTGGCAGTATTATATGAGCTGGGACAAAATTAAATGTGTATATACTTACGAAAATTGAATGTGTCTGTGTCTATAAATTTTAACAGATGACCTTTTAATCTCCATACTTTGCTGTCTAAGGATATTTTTCATACTTTATTTAAACACTGTGATTTACAAAGTTGTTCATAATACATTTGTTTCAAACAATCAGTATTCTAACACTAATCATACCATTGGTGTGACCTTTTCCTACCCTGTTGTCACCAGTTTCCCACTGCCATCAAACCTGCCTAACCTTGGCAAGAACACACTAATTTCCTTTATATTGTTTGTTATAATTGGCTCGTAAATTAATTGAAAAATAATTCAGTAAAAGAAAAATTGTGAAAATTCTTACACCTCACTATGGGGTTATTAAAGTATTTGAGGGTTTGCTAAAATATTTGTTGCTAGTTGAGCCTTGTGTGTTATTTTTGTTTATTTAGCTTAGTTGGCTTCTACTTTCCCATCTAATTTTCTTTGGTCCTGCTGAGCCTGTCTGTATTATGGAATTTGGAGGTGCTGCATGACTTTCTATGGGACTTTGCATTCCAGGAACTCTAAGATGTAGATTTGTGTCAAAAGGTTTACATGGTACTCAGTCACTGGTGGAATATAAATGTGGCTGCTGGGGCCTTTGGCTGTCTAAGGGAACTATAAAGGGAGCTACTCCCCCTGTAAGATGACCCTAGAGTTTTCAGCTCCCAAAACTGGTTTACCTGAAATTTTGATCAGTTGGCATCTCTGTAAAGATTAGTTGTGAAGAGTAAAGTTGGGCCATTGGCATGGTGACAGCTATTGTGTGAGTGCAGCTGCTGAGTCTTTGGCAGGGTGAGGATTGGAACAAGGCCTCTCTAGAGCTTTTAGCCCAAAAACCAGTGTACCCATGAATTTTAGCATTTTTGCATTGCTTCTCTTCTGCGATTAGTCAAGAAACTGTGAAGCTTAGTTGATGAGTTTACATGGCCGAAGCCATGTGGGCACGGCTGGTAGCAGCTTTCGTTTTCATCATTTACATATAATGTATGACTCATATAACTGTTATTAACTTCACTGGAAGTTACTTTATAAATCACAAAGCCAACATTTCATGCAAAATTTGCAGTCCTTAATAATTTTTTAAAATATTTAGCATTAAACTTTAATACAAGTAAAATACTAACAGTTATTATTAACAACACCACTCATCACTTAAGATAAGGTGTGATTCTATTAGGAAAGTAAGTAGTTTCATTTACTAACTAAAATGGAACATTAAAAACTGTGCACGTTAGAACCCCTATCTATATAGGTGATTGGATTGTTAATTTTACATGCCACCTGCTGGAACATAATTGGTCAGTTTCATAGGGAACAGATTGCTTTGAGTGGAAAAACTCCCATCAAATCAACACTCATAAACTCACAGGCTCATATCCTGCATAAGCCTTGCTCTTTTCTATTTTCATTGCCTTTTAGAACTTTTGATCAATAATTTACATGACCCATAATGAAATTTTCAAAATGTAGCAGAGATTGCAGTTCAGCATTAATTTTCAAATTCCTCTGGGTATATTTATGTATTCACTTGTGAAGAAGGGCTTTTTTGGAAGGAAGGATGGAACACAGTAGTCTTTCACAATAAAATTGTCAAACTAGTCAAAACAGGTGTTTATGCTAAGCTTTATGTCCATCTGAACAGAGTTTCTGGTATCTATTTGCATATGCTAACTTATATTTCTGGCCAGGATAAACCAGAAAAAATAAAATGATCTGTGAACTACTGTAGTTTAGATATGACAGAGGTGGATAAAAACTATGATGGTTAGGGAAATTAAAAAATCTGATATACAGAAATAATGCTGTAAAATGAAGAAGAAATTGAATGCAATAAAGTGAGTTAGTAATAAAACTTAATCATTGTACGTGAATGGAGTTTCTGGGTCTAAGGCAAGGTCTACCACTTAACCCATTTAATTTTGAATTACAGGAAATAAAGAGCTGATTTACAAAGTGAATAGAGTGATTTAAGAGAAGTTGCATTGTCAAAACACAAACTTGGGGCCCGGGAGATAGCATGGAGGTAAGGCGTTTGCCTTTCATGCAGAAGGTCATCGGTTCGAATCCCGGTGCCCCATATGGTCCCCCGTGCCTGCCAGGAGCAATTTCTGAGCATGGAGCCAGGAGTAACCCTTGAGCACTGCCGGTGTCACCCAAAAACCAAAAAACAAACAAACAAACAAACAAAACACAAACTTATACTCAGTCATACTTTAGAGCTCAAGTTACCATATTGTAGCTTTCCCCCTTAATTCATAAAAACAAACAACAGAGAGAGCATTTTCTTTTCCCTTGACTGTCCTGTCTTGTCAATGCCTTTTGCAAGCCTCAATAGTTGGGCAATTGTCAGAATAAGACCTAAGTGAGAGTACCAGAGTGGATATTGCATCTAAGAAGTCAGGGATATGGTAGGCAAGATAAGATATCTTTGGAAATCACCAAGAATAATGATAGTTTAATATAAATAAGTTTTTCTAGACCATTTATCTACATTACACTCTCCCAAGCCACGCTTTTTTTAGAGAACTGTACTGAATAGGAGATGCCAAGCTAATATCATTCAAGTATTTGGTTTACTGAAGTTTGCTTTCATACCTAAGTCCTGGGAAATCTATGTAGTTTTATTAGAAATTTATACCTAAGACTGCATGAATCTATAAGAAATTCACTAAGACTTAGTTACAGGCACCTTGGCACTAATACTGATTTTGATGATTGTAAAATTGAAGACTAATTTTACAAATTTATCCATTTATGAAATAATTAAACTCTTAAAATTTAAAGAGAAATAATGATTACATATCAGAAAAATAAAATAATAGTTACAGAAATGTGTGACAGTTTATTTAAGTTACTTAAGTCTGCATAAAAACAAATTAGTCTTAATGTAAT
The DNA here is from genome assembly GCA_004027635.1 of Crocidura indochinensis. NCBI lineage: Eukaryota > Metazoa > Chordata > Mammalia > Eulipotyphla > Soricidae > Crocidura > Crocidura indochinensis. The sequence continues at coordinate 8,275 of PVKC010024614.1, read as the reverse complement.
TTCAGTTGTAAAAGTTACCTGTTGCTCTATTTACTTAAATTTAACAATTTTCACCTTAACTATATATTCAAAACATTTTTCATTCCAAATTATACAAAATATTGCTAATTTAAAATTCTGTATTAAAGGAACCAGAATTGGCCTAGAAAGATAGCACAGAGTTTGTATTTGCTTTGCACAAGCTGACCCAGGTTGATTCTGCAGCAATGCATATGATGCCCTGTAGTATTAATTAAATAAATAATAGTCCTGGATCAGGCTGGATGATGGTAGATTGATGGTGAGGCCTTTTGCGGCCAGGCCAGAAGTCTGCACCCCACTACATTACTCTGGGTATATTTATGTATTCATTTGTGAAGAAGGGCTTTTTTGGAAGGAAGGATGGAACACAGTAGTCTTTCACAATAAAATTGTCAAACTAGTCAAAACAGGTGTTTATGCTAAGCTTTATGTCCATCTGAACAGAGTTTCTGGTATCTATTTGCATATGCTAACTTATATTTCTGGCCAGGATAAACCAGAAAACATAAAATGATCTGTGAACTACTGTAGTTTAGATATGACAGAGGTGGTTCTGAGGGTTCAGGATAACTGCGAAGAAATGATCCATAGGCAGTCAGTTGAAGTTAGGAGACATGCAGCGTTATTAAAAGCCCTAGTCACCATGTGTGGCTTCTAAGCTAACCTTTTTTTTAAATAAATTTTATTATCTTATATCTTTATATATCTTATATATTAAGCTTTAATAATTTAGTGATTTTAAATATTTCTTCCAATATCTGTGTGCCTCTCTCTCTATATCTCTATCTATATGTAAATATGTATATGTATATTCTGGCTATGATCAATTTTCTTTAAAATACTGGTTTATCTGATTAATTATGGACAAAACAATCCACATTCCACATAAAAGAAAACATTTCAGAAAACATGATTCCCATACATACCTATAGATTTTTGGTAAGACTAAGCTAAATATATTTTGGAAAAAATACTCAAGCAGGATTCAGATGAGTAAGAAGGGGCCCGGGAGATAGCATGGAGGTAAGACGTTTGCCTTTCACGCAAAAGGTCATCGGTTCGAATCCCGGTGCCCCACATGGTCCCCCGTGCCTGCCAGGATCAATTTCTGAGCATGAAGCCAGGAGTAACCCCTGAGCACTGCCGGGTGTGACCTAAAAAAACAAAAACAAAAAAAAAACAAAAGAAAAAAAAACAAAACAGATGAGTAAAAAAAAATACCTGTTCTCTTTTGAAAGAAAAATATAAAATGTAAACATGCCTTTTTTAGTTTGGAGAACACACCTTCTACAGTTTAGGACTTGTCTCTATGCTCAGGATGATTGCTAGAAGGACTCAGGAGATAAGCACTATGTTAGAGATCAAGAATCAGTAAGGTTGATCCAGCTATACAACTCCTAGGAATTTACCCTAGGAACACAAAAATTCAATATAAAAACCCCTTCCTTACACCTATATTCATTGCAGCACTATTTACCATAGCAAGACTCTGGAAACAACCAAGATGTCCTTCAACAGATGAATGGCTAACGAAACTGTGGTACATATGCACAATGGAATATTATGCAGCCATCAGGAGAAATGAGTCATGAAATTTTCCTATCCATGGATGTATATGGAATCTATTATTCTGAGTGAAATAAGTCAGAGAAAGAGAGAAAAATGCAGAATGGTCTCTCTTATCTATAGATTTTAAGAAAAATGAAAGACGTTCTTGTAATAATTTTCAGAAACAAAAGAGATGAGGCTGGAAGATTCATTTCACAACATGAAGCTCACCATAAGAGTGATGTGTGCTGTTAGAGAAATAACTACATTGAGAACTATCCCAACAATGTGAATGAATGAGGGAAGTTGAAAGCCTGTCTTGAGGTGTGGTGTGGGTGTGGTGGGGAGGAGGGAGATTTGGGACATAGGTGGTGGGAATGTTGCACTGGTGAAGGGAGGTGTTCTTTACATGACTGAAACCCAACCATAATCATGTTTGTAATCAAGGTGTTTAAATAAAGACTAAAAAAATAATCAGTAAAGAATAAGGCAGATACCTTGACTGGTATAATATTTCTTCATAACAAAATGCCTACTATATTTTTGTTTGTTTCTTTGCTTTTATACCTCATCTAGATATTGGAATTATACTTAGGAATCCATGTTGTCAGACTTAGGGTACCTCATATGGCACTAAAAAATGAAGCCTGTTCAGCTGTTTTCGAGGCAATAAATATAAATAATTCAAAGAAATAGCAAAACAGCAATATTTCTGCTTTTTTTGGAGGACATTGAGATAATACTTTATTGTATGATTGAAAACACATCTGTAATACATATATTTGCAGAGATGAGACACTGCTTTGCATGCTTGCATCCTGGGTTTGGTACTCATGAGGCACTATATTTTCTCTTCATCATTAGAAGTGCTTAACACTGGGAGTAGCCCCTAGCACTGGTGTAGTTTTGTGGCCCCAAAACCAAAATTAGATTTTAGCAGTGAAAGTCAGTTGACTTTTAAACAAAAACAAAAACAAGTGAGAGGACTAAAGAGATACCTCATGAGTGAAGTCCATGCGTCATATGTACGGAGAAAGAGTTTGATTCTTAGCAGTGCATGAACACCAGAGTGCTACTGAGTAGGGCTTAGAAGGCACCCACCACTACAGAACCCAAGTTCATCATCAGGTCCTGTCATTGAGGTATCACCCTGGTTAACATTTAAACTCTGCTCACATGAATGTTGTGCACCAAGAAATATGAGAGAATATCTTTAAACAAGCCATCAAATTTTAAAACTCTGACAATTAGTCTGTGTTTCATACCATTTTAGTTTTGAGTACAGAGTGGTGGAAGGTCTCTAGGTTCAGTTCAATCATCAGGATACATCCCTTTGCTTTATATTAACATTTGTTGCTCCCAATAGAACCAGAGTTTCAGTATTTGCGAATTTGGTCCCTGGTAGATGCATTTAAATAATCAGAAACACTTCTCAATTGACAACATCTAAAACCTTGGAACATGCAAGTAATGAAAATTGGTGACCCAATTTTATGGTCCTTTCTGTCATCTGTATTTTGCTCTGGGTCTAGATATTTGTTTTAATTATCCTAAGTTTTACTCCCTGTGCAAAAACATTTGCTTGCATGATAAAGTTATTTGATTTTATTACAAATCATTGTTGAAGTCAACTAAATAATAGTGTCTTACTCTATTAAGAAAATAGTCTTTCTAGTCCTTTGGCAATGTTATGAAATGGCAATAAGAATAAACATTTATTATATGCCAAATTCATTTGATGGAAACTCCATTAAATTATTTAAAAAATAAAGTACAGAAGAGTACTTTGCTCAAGATAATCTGGCTAGTTCCAACATGGAGCTGGACTTTTTCCCAAAGAAGCGAGTTGTAAAGTCTATGTCTTCATCTGTCTTTTTTTGCTCTCCTGCATCTTGACCCATATCCATCAGTGACCCGCAGGCTCATAATGTAGATCACAGAAGGTGATCTGTAATAATTTTTCCAATATTCCACACATTATTTGTCAAAGTTCTTTAAGTTAAAAAAAAGGTTCATCCACAGATGAGATCTTTCCTTATTATGAAGCCTGCTTTTGCGTAGTAAGGGGCATCTATGCATGCCTACTAATCACTTTGCACTTTCTTGGAGTTTCCCACAATTTTTAGTATCAGAGTTTGAGACTCAGCCTTGCTTGCTAGTCATGCAATTTTCACTAGCTTGTAACCTGGTTTTGTGACTGCCATGTTTCTCCATAAATACTGTACTTGCTGATGACTTGTGACTGTCCCTAAATCTTTCACAAGGTCATCACTCATGCTTTTGTAGCTTGAGGTACCCAACACATAATGAATGCAACTTCCTGACACTCATGTTGGCCATGTGTCCTGGAGTTTGGAGGCTCCCCAAACAATCTATCTTGTACTTTATTTCCCAGTGGTTTCTTCCCACTCACTCTGGACCACTCATTTTTATCTTTTATTTATGGTGCCTTTACCTGATGTCAGATGTTTTGTTATAAAGGAAATTCCCTGAGAACCATGATTTTTGTGATGATCAGTTCTTGCCCTTTTGGGTTTGTTTTTAGTTTTAGGTCAAAAGGGTCCCTATCCATTTGCTGCCACTTTGGTCATATTCTAGATGTCCCTTCTACCTTTCACTAATGACTACTTCTTGGCTCATTATTGGAAGATCCAGGGTCTTCTTCTTCAGATCTTTCTTCCTGATACGACTTCATTGGCCACAACTTTCAGCCTGGTTGCTCCACTTTCTATGCATTCTCTGTCATTCTAAGGAAAATCCTTCCCCCTTGCTCCCATGCCTTGTGCTCTCTATGAGAGAGAACTTTTCTGGTCTCCTCTTCTTAGTCACATCTCCTTACTTTCATCTATACTTGCTTACCCACATGCTTGGAGATCTGATTAACATATATAAACATCTGGGAGAGGGGAAATCAAGAGCATAAAATCAAACAGCTAGGGCCACAGTAATAATAAAGCAGGCAGGTCTTTGTCCTGTACATGATAGACTCAGGTTTGATCCTTGGCACCACATTTTGTCCCCGAGCCCCATCAGGCATGATCCCTGAGCAAAGAGTCAGGAATAATATCCTAAGCACTTCAGGATATGACCCAGACCTGGGAAGAAAATTTATGAGAACAAGTATTAGAGCATGTTCTTCCAGCTGTAACCTCCCTTAAACATATATGTTAATCACATGTTTCCTTGTTTGCATATTTCACTCTGGAGATACCTATGTTCTCATTTATATGCACACTTGTCTCTCCCTCACATTATTCTAAGTAAGTTTCAGTAAAAACTAAATCACTCTGTCAAAAAAATAGTAAATAACAGAAAAAACCCCAAGTGGTTAAAAGTTCATTTTTGTAAAATTTAAAACTATGGCTGAGGCTAGGCAGCAAATATTTTAGAGGCACAGAACTTTAAATATATATATGTATATATACACACATATATGTACACATTATATAATATATAGAGAAGGAGGAAAACAGAGACTGAGTTATATTAATGTCATCTCAATGACAAAAACAACAATGATGTGTCCCTAGTGACATCTTAGCTAGGAATATAACAAACACCTAAACTCTGCTGGAGACTCATGTAGACAAAAACCATATAAGTGTGGCCTGACAGTTGGAAGAGCAGACAATAAAATCAATGTTTCCAGAATCAGAGATGCTACTCTAATTTATTACCTTAAAATAAATTTCAAATGGCAGTGAGCATACATTCACACTAAATTCCAAAAGGTTATAAAATAGAAAATTCACTTCAGCAAAGTGTAAAACACCTTCAGCATAACCAAGATTCTGTCCCTTTTGAAAGATTCTTCCATTTACAATCTGGTTTTGATTTCTAGTAAGGAAGTACATTAGCATTCCTATAGATATACCTTCAGGTTTTCAAATATTTTCTGTGATTAAATGTAGTCTACTTATTTATAGCAATCCATGAAATTCAAGATAAATTTTGTGACTTTAGAATTGTCAAAAATTATTGCTGTCTGTATCCTGATGTGTCTAAAAGAGTGATTAGGGGGAGGCTGGAAGGTAAAATTCAAAATTCAGGTTGTAAGATTTAGGGACGAAAAAAACTTTACTTCACAGTAACAAAGTACAGTCACTCCATGCCTTAGTGATTCGGAAGGGGGAGCTTGTTTGGGGAAGATTAAAATTATGCCCACAGGAGTCATGTAGATAGTGTCATTCATAAAACAAATAGCAGGAAGCAAACTTTCTGTAACGCAAGTCGTCTGTATTCTGCCATGAAACAGGCACAATTTATGTGCAGTTATATTGGCCAGTAGAGTTGAATGCAAGGCCATAGTTATGGCCATTCTACAGTGCTAGTTCATTGAACATTAACTTGAAAAATATTTGAGGGTCACAGATGTAGTTCAGCTATAGAACATTTGTCTTGTATGTGTAAGACTTTAGGTATGAGCTCCAGCAAAACACATACACATATATACACACATTAATTTTCACATACCCCCATACCTCAATATGTCCTAGGTACTGCTCTAAATCTTACAGGGAGTGATAGTTAGGAACATGGGTTAAGATAACAAACTTCGTCTTCTATTTTATTTTTTCTCCATGCTCCCTTTTATTTTATTTAAATTCTTCAATCTTGAATAATTTATTTGACCTCTAGGAGCCTCATATGGAATGGAAAACTAGTGTCTTTGATTATGTAATATTCTTGTGTATTTCTCCCTGTCTCATACTAGTAACCTAACTTTTCCTTGAAACCAACCCTCAGACTTGAGGTGAATACTTTATATAAGCTGTGTTTTATTTACTGTGAATGAATTGCCAGAAATGTGATTTTTTTTATCTCTTCATGAATAGGTTACTGAGTTTTGTTCTGAATGATGGTTGACTGACTTGCATGTTTTTATTTTGGAACCTGAGTCATGTTTTTGTTGATTCTGTTTTTTGTTGTTCAGTTTTGATCTCATTTAACCTCAAATGTGAGTGAGATTGTCATATTACTGTGGTGCTCTCCCTCTAATAAAGAAAATCAGAACAATGTATTATTACTCATCCCATGTGTTTTCATTCTTTTTAGAATTACAGTACTTTGTAGCATACTAAATACTGCCTGATTTTTGTTTATTTGTTGTTTGTCATATTTCTCCAGAGTCAGCATTGTTCAGAGCTACAATATCTAGTTTTAGTAACATTTTCATACCTGGAAGTATGTTCCTATTCCACCTGAATTTTCTTTTAAAATGCCTCTTTATTTTGGAAAATAATACATATAGAAAAATTAGACTGAAATACAGAGTGCAGTGCACTGTTTGAGAAAAGTAAACCCCAGAACCATGCCCACAAATGCAGTTGTCATGTTCGAATCAGGTCAGCTCCATAGATTCTCTCTTTTCTTGAATGAGATGTAAACCATCTGTGAAATAATATGGCTACACTAGCTTGTGCAGCAGAAAACTGGACATCTTTGAAGAAGAAAGTGGACAAAGTCCCCACCTTGATGAATCCATGCCTGCCTGCTGCCTCCATCACCTACAATCACCTTTTTCCTGATGGCCCTGTCTCGTCATTTACCCTCTATAATTCCCTTCTGGGATACCAATCTGATCACACTTCAGGTATGCTGGATTTTGGACTGATATTACCAGGGCTTTTTGGAACAAGTACAAGCACCTCCCCTATATCTTCCTACTTCAAGGAAGTCTGGCAACTGAGTACACACTACTAAAAGTCATAGTATCATTAATAATGCTTTAAATTTCTGGACAACTTCATTTGTTCGATACTGTAGTCCTTAAAGGAATACATCAATTTAACAGACTGGATGGATAAGAAGAGCTTATTAAGGGGCACAGAGTGGTAAGGCATCTGCCTTGCCAGCGCTAGCTTAAAAAGGACCACAGTTCCATCTCCCTGAGTCCTATATGGTCCCCCAAGCCTGGAGCGATTTCTGAGCGCAGAACTAGGAGTAACTGCTGAGTATTACTGGGTGTGGCCAATAAAAAATCAACAACAACAATAACAACAAAAAAGAAGAGCTTATTAAATCTTCTGCCATTGTAAAATGACTTAATTGGAGATACAGAAAATTTCACAAGTGTTCTTGATACTGTACTTTTTCTTCTTTCCTATTTCCTTCTTTTTCTTTCTCTTTTCCCCTCCCTCCCTCCCTCCCTCCCTTCCTTCCTTGCTGCGGACTTTTAATTCATAAATTATGATCGAAAGTTCCTAAAACAGAACTTAGTAAATATATTTTATTTACTGGGATTTAGGCGGATGCATGAATGGACAAAATATGAAATATGAATTATGAAATATGAAATGAAATAAGTGAGACCACACAGAGTTACTTGGTATAAAACATGGCGGGGGAGAAGTCAGAAAGAGAGAGAAATTTATTCTGAGTTGGCCTTAAATAGCCAGATTCTTGGGGCGTAGCCAGGGAGAAAGGAAAAGGGATTGAACCAATGAGATCAGAGCTAGAATTAGCATATGAAGTGACATTACTGCAGGTAGGGAGAAACCAGATACCTTCAAGGTAGTGTGAGGAGAGAGAGGGATCACAAAAGAGAGCTCAGCAGGTGACTTTTGGCAGGTTTTCCTGTACTGTAATTTCTTTGTCTGAGGGCCTTCTGGCAGATAGTTTTCTGGAAGAAAATTAGGCTGGTGTGTGCCCCCCTAAGTGAGGGTAACAATTCCTTCCTTCCCTTCCCTCCCTTCCCTCCCTTCCC